>CM049843.1:12046702-12336702 GCA_027422415.1 Schizothorax lantsangensis | reverse complement strand
ATAGAAACCACCCAGAACTCCACAGAAACTGCGTAGTCTCGCATAGCCAGACCATCAGACTGACGGCTGAAGGTCTGGAATCTATGGCAGGTTTTATTGGCCAAGGCCCGCCCATGAGGCCGTTTGACCGACATGTCAAACAACCAATCACAGTTCGTTTCATTCAGTCGGGGCGTGGGAATGTCACCACAATAACAGACCGGTGTAAAACTCTTGGACGTATTTTAAAGATTCTATGCCATAAACTTTAAATATTTCACATACTTTTGAAAATCCAGCGTTTAGTTGATCCTAATAAGCATTTGTCGTCACATTTGTAAACACGACGGCTTTCTTCTTTCGTGAGGGGGTTTGGCGCCATGGCATCTTTGTTTCCAGGCGGAATGTTAAAGAACGCGACACACACGTCTCCCAGAAATCCTGTATAATTCAATCAATCCGACGACGACTTTGAAACTCCTGAAGTGTTTCCACTTTTGTGTGCCATATGCATCAGACGTTTAGCCAACGTTCCATGGGCGTGACATCTGAGGCTGAGACTAGAAACTGCGTAGCAACTAACCAAAACACACTAGCAACTACATAACCACACAGAACATCTTAGTAACTGCATAGCAACTGTAAAGCAACCTTCTAAAACACCTTAACTGCATAGAAACCACCCGGAACGCCATAGCAATTCTGTAGAAGCCACCTAGAATGCCTTAGTAGCTGCATAGCAACCACCCAAAACTCCATAGCAAGTATATAATAACACCCTAGCAACTGTATAGCAACAACCTAGATTGCCGTAGTAGCTGCATACAGTAGCAACCACCCAGAACCACATAGCAACTACATAACAACACCCTAGCAACTGTATGGTAGCCACCCAGAATGTATTAGTAGCTGCATAACAACCACCCAGAACCACGTAGCAACTACATAACAACACCCTAGCAACTGTATGGTAGCCACCCAGAATGTATTAGTAGCTGCATAACAACCACCCAGTACTCCATAGCAACTACATAACAACACCCTAGCAACTGTAGGTCTATAGCAACCACCTAGAATGCCTTGTGTTCTGACTGGTCGCTGTGCAATTACTACTGTAAGTAACTGCATAGAAACCACCCAGAACTCCATAGAAACTGCTTAGCAGCCACACAGAAAACCCTAGCAGCTGCTTAGCAACAACCTATTAACTAGGGCTGAACGATTAATTGCATTTGCGATAATATCGTGATATGACAAAACGCGATTTTTCAACTGCAGAGGCTGCGATTACTCTGTCACGTGACACGCGAGAGCAGGAGTAAAGCGGTGTGTTCGACTTGAAGATAGATCGTATGACATCAAACTACGGCGAGAGAAAGCATAAGGAGACGTCCGCTCTCTTATAGCTCTCACAGTACTTTGATGACACACAGCGATCGGTCTAGCAGTGCTGCTTCAAGTCAAACACATCTAAGCAGTCTTCAGAGGAAGCATCAAGTTGGCACGCTATGTTGCCAAGTCCGCGGTTTGCCGCGGGTTATTTTCGTGTCCGCGGGTCTTTCATAACATGCGGAATTGACGCGCTACATGTAAACGATATCCTTTGTTGTATTTTCCTGTCAAAAATAACGGAGTTCCTTTGAAATTCTTCAGCTTTTATGAACTGCCGGTTTCTCTGATAGTGGGCGGAGCTAATGCGCAAACGGCAATCTCATTGGCCGGCGTTCACCTATTATCTTCCCTGTTTTGATTTCAGCAAATCAATTCGAGCGAACGCAGACAACCTGATTAATATTCATGAACCCAGCAGCTCATTAATCCTTAGTGCGTTTTATATTGTTATTAGTAGTAGAATTCGTTGTAGTTTTGTTATCTTATCAGTATTATTTGTAGTTTTCTTTTTCCTTTTTTTATTGAAACACTAAATGACAAACAATATCTTAAGCACCACCACCAGTCCTAAGTTCAGTCAACATGACAAATATGCATTCATACATGGTTATTCTAATTACTAAAGTTCTATCATCATATAATGCTAAAATTGAATGCTAAATTATCATAATATCATATTATAATGTTTGACTGACTGATGCTAAGATATTTAGAGATATTTAGAGATATTGTGAGATATTTAAAAAAAAACTGTGCCATTTTACAAACATAAGCTTTATATATATACTGTGTATATATATATATATATATATATATATATATTAGTATATCAGATAATTAATATTAGTCTGGTGAGTAAACTAAAAAAAATGACAAGCCAATGGATATTCTATTGCCAAGGTGTCCATAGAGGGTTGATAATATTTACAATAATCAATTGAATTTGATAGGTGTCTCTCACATTGTCCCACAGAAACATTAAAATAGTGTAGATTAGTGTGCAATGTTTTATAATAATAATGTATTCTATTTAGTGTCCATTTCATTCATTTAACATTTAATATTGGGGACATCCAAGTTATTTGACATATTTGAACATTTAAAAAAAAAAAAGTAACAATAGTTACTTTCCCTGGTAATTAGTTTATTTTATAATGATGTAACTCAGTTACTATTTGTGAGAAGTAAATAGTAATATAACTAATTACTTTTTTAAAGTAATGCGCCCAACACTGCATACTATACAATGATTTATTGCTCGTCCTTGTTGAATAATACATAATATAAAGAGCTTTCAAAAATAATCGCATATTAAATCGCAATCGAAATATTGGTAAAAAAAAAATTGCAATTAGATTATTTTCCAAAATCGTTCAGCCCTACTATTAACCATCTAGAATGCCCAATCAACTGCCTAGCAACTATTTAAAACACCCTAGCAACTGCATAACAACCACCCAGTATGGCATGACAACCACCTAGAATATCCCATAAACTACATAGCAACCACCCAGAACACCCTAGCAACCAGGGTTGAGTGCCATTCACAGTTAAACTGAGAATGCACTTTACATACCAATTCACTACAATTTAAATTCTCTGAAATAGAATTAAGATATAGCAAACAGCTTGCAGAAAATAAATTAAATGCAAGGAAGTATAATTAAAATGATTTGAAATTCAAGCTTGTTTATTTAACCGGATTTTTCAGTCAGAAAGCATTTTTTTTTTTTAAGTAGAATTGACAGTCAAACTGGTAACGCCATAGCATCATGTATGAATGCCTTGAGCAAGGCACCGAACCCCCAACTGTTCCCCGGGCGCTGCAGCAAAAATGGCTGCTCACTGCTCCGGGTGTGTGTTCACGGTGTGTGTGTGTGTGGTAAAATTCAGAGCACAAATTTTGAGTATGGGACACTGTACTTGGCCACATGTCACTGTCACTTTCACTTTTTGATAAAATAGTTATGCTTTATAGTTGTTTTTTAGCCTCATATCCATTTTTATCACAATTTTCCAACTGTTTTATAATCATAGTTTTAAGGCAGCTATAGTGAAAACTAAAATGACAAATCAAACATCTTATTTGGTAGATATAGCATTTTTTTATTGGTATTATCACGCAGCGCTGGTGGAGATTTGACTTTATTGCTCTGCTAAGCTCAACTCGTCCTAATGAGAGTTAAAAAAGGAAAGTGCGAGACGCGGATGCAGCTTTTATCTGCTGCTCGGCAAACGATTGGAAATTTGCTCATTATGCAGCTCCGCAAATAAGGAAGTGGAACGTGTAGCTGTAATTATACATGGGAGAGCGACGGCGAGTCATTACCTCGGCTGCATGAAATAACGCCGATGTTTCTAATCTCAGAGATTTTCCATCTTCATTGTCAGGCGGACTGGTGGCGGAGTGTTGATGGCTTGACAAATCAAGCTGCCGGAAAACTGTTGATTAAGAGCTTATGTCTGTTTGGACAGAATTTAATTGACAAACTCGTTTATCTTCAGTTCTTCGTTCTAATGGTTTTCCTGACGTTGTGTCAAACTCTCTTTTCACACTTTTCTGTTTTGCTTCATATCTCTTGTTTTCCATCCTGGCCCTCAGGAAGGAGTTCATAGCTGCTAACGCACTACAGCGAAATAAAATTAACCCATTTTTTCGCAATCAGCAAGACACGGACAGGAACATTGGTTGACATTACAGCGGATCTGATTAAGGCCATGAGGCAGGACCATCTAATGGTCTTATCAGCGCTAACACCTCCCTACAATCCTAAAAGCATATTACCCTCTAGAAAACATAACGGTGTCTGTCTTACCCGATCAATGCTCTCTGGGAAACATAGCAGTCGATGACAATAACATCACGGGAAATGAGCTTGAGAGTGTTGTCTACTTCTTACAGCTCAGCGGGCGATGAATGTAGAGCGTCTGAATTGAACGGTGGCTCATTTGCCTCATGACGCACTTGTTAGGTTAGATGATGGCTAATATTCCCTGACGTTTTCCAAACATGCATGCGTTTGCCTCCAGAGGTCCACAAGAAACTTTTATTGCTCAGATCTTTCTCGTTCATCCCTCAGGATACTCAAAGTTTTGTTACCAAGTAATAACTTTGTCTCTGATGTTTCTCTTGATAGTTCTGTTTTTAGCATACAGTACATTTATGTAACAGGTAGTTTGGTTTCAGAAATTTTGGAGCTCATATCGAGCTCTTTGATAGGAAACCTCAATCAAACCTTTAGCAGTAAACTAGCAATGAGAACACCTTTGCAACTCCCCAGCACTCCATAATATCCGCATAGAAACTATTCAGAACACCCTAGTAACTGCATAGCAACCGCCTAGAGCACTCTATAAACTAGATACAACTACTTATGAGATTTTTTTCTTTAAAGTAGAGAACTTTTAATTAAATCTCTATTTGTTCGAGACTTCAGTTGAGATCTTTCTTTCTTTCTGATGGGATCAATCAGATGTAAGGTTTGTTTATAGACACCATTTTCAACATAAAAAACTTTGTATGCGTTTTGGCTGTTCATTTAGATGACCGCTACATTTTGGGAGCCTGAAAACGCAAATGTTTGAAAACAGGTTTCAAAGTGCAAATTTTGTGAAAAGTTCAAAGTGTGAAAGTTATTCTGTTATCGTCTCTGTGTAAACTAAGTGAATTTGTGAAATAGGCGATGTTGTGCATGCGTATTGCGTATTACGTATTACGTCTATAGGCATATGCGAAATCGGACCTGAAAATTGCGTGTGTACATAAGTGCATAGTGCTTCTTTACAAAGTGGCATCGCCACCTATTGGTATGGAATACGTATTACAGTTTTGTTTGTTTTCAAAAAGTTTAAAGACCTTTAATAAATCTTTATTTAGTCTTATTTTACTTTTCTGTCCTACAAGGTCACGCCACTCCCAGATTGAGACTGCGACACCACAAACAAACTATTACTTGAACACCCTAGCAACTGCAAAGTAACCATCTGAGAGGTTTTGTTTGTTTGTTTGTTTTAAAGTAAACAAAGTCTCCATTTAATCTCACTGCTGTCTTGGAGGGACATTTGTTGCGTTTTAATTTCAACAGGTGCACATCGCACCCCGATTTATACCGTAGCGCATCAGACATAAACAACAAGCTAGCAACTTCAGCCAAACTGTTCCTCTTTCATAACGTCCAGTTCATCTCAATGTTTCTCGTGTTTGTCTCCATCTGTCTTTTAAGACCCTCATGTGGCGCATTTGTCCGTCAGGTCCATTTTAATCTGAAGGCGGCAGGCGGCCCGATAAAATGTCTAGTAATTACCATCAGCCGCCCAGAGCATGTGTCGCCAGCTTATCTGAGGCTCTCACGCTCCGCTGCCGCTTCGCTCCATTCTCCAGAACCCCATCAGATATCCCGGGATGCTGGACGGTGCCATGCCATGGATAATGACCCCTGAGACTGGACGGATTCAGCTGTCCCGCCTCTGCTCTTGTCTGTGAGTTACGGCTTCTATTGCTAACACTATCTCCAGTCTCTGTCAACGTCTGATTTCTTTTGCCGTCCATTGAGCGAAACAAAGTTGGATTAAGGAGAGCGCTGTATGAATTCGCCGGATGTTTCCACAGCCCAAGACCTTGATTAGCCTCAATCTAGGATTTAATTGCTCACTGCCCCGTGCAACTACAAACCATTAAGAGAAAATTAAGACCTTGTGATTTAACAGTCACTAGTCTCTGTCCTTTTTCCTCATAGATTTTCCCATAATGCTTTGAGGTGAAATTAACTGCATTCTTTTTTCCACATTAAAAGGAAGAGCTCGCCTCAAAAGAATACCCCCCCCCTCCTTTTTTATTCATGGTATTCATGTTGTCCCAAACCATTTCTTTAGTCAAAAACACAGAAAGAAAGTGTGAAACGTGCACCATGTTTCAAGTCTTCAAGCATCAGTTTTGACGTCAGTAGCTGCATGGCATAAGTCACATACAGTCGTGGTCAGAATTATTGGCACCCTTGGTAAATATGATCAAAGAAGGCTCTGAAAATAAACCTACATTATTAATCCTTTTGATCTTTTATTTTAAAAAATCACAAAAATCTAACCTTTCATTGAACTAAAACAATCGAAAATGGGGGAAAATCTCATTATGAAATAAATGTTTTTCTCAAATACACGTTGGACACAATTATTGGTACCCCTAGAAATTCTTATGAGTAAAATATCTCTGAAGTATATTCCCATTCATATTTATATTCCAGGGGATTATGAACATGAAATTCCAGCCATGGCTTCCTGTTTCACAGAAATTTAGGAGGGGAAACAAAACAATTTCACAATGAGAAAAACCAAAGAATATACTGATGTCCAAAAGATAATTGAGCTTCGGGGAGTGGCTTTAAGAAAAGAGCTAGAGCATGAAAATTCCCATTTCCCCCAACATGATTTCCAATCAACATATAATGTTATGAATCTGCCTGGAAGAGGACATGTGTCTATATAGTCCTAATGCACGGTGAGGAGGAGAATTTGAGTGGCCAAAGACTCCTCAAGGACCACGGCTGGAGAATTGTAGAGAAAGGTTGAGTTTCGGGGTCAGAAAACCTTAAAAAAAAATGTCAAACAGCCCCTACATCTCACCACATGTTGTTCGGGAGGGTTTCAAGAAAAATTCTCCTCACTTATCCAAAACCAAACTCCAGCATATTCAGTTATCAGACATGATTGGAACTTCAGATGGGACTGGCTTCTATGGTCAGATGAAACTAAAAAATGAGCTTTTTAGCAGCAAACACTAAAGGTGGGTTTGGTGCACACAGGGATAAAAAAAGTACCCTATGTGTACAATGAAATATACTGCTGTATTTTTAATGTTGTGGGCCTATATATCTGCTGGAGGTCCTGGACATCTTGTTTAGATACATGGCATCATGGATTCTATTAAATACCAACAGATAAAAAATCAACAAGTGACTGACTCTGTTAGAAATCTTATAATGGGCCATGTTTGGATCTTCCAACCGTACAATAATCCAAACACAAACCTCAAAAACAACACAAAAATGGGTCACTGAGCACAAAACCAAGCTTCTGCTATGGCCATTCCAGTCCTCTGACCTGAACCCTGTAGAAAATGAGTGAGGTGAACTGAAGAGAAGAAGCACCGTCATGAAGCTGTGAATCTGAAGGATCTGGAGAGATTCTGGATGAAGGAATGGTCTCTGATCTCTTGTCAGGTGTTCTCTAACCTCATCAGGCATTAAAGGAGAAAATTTAGAGCTGTTAAACTGGCAAATGGAGGTTTCAAAAAGTATTGAATAAAAGGGTATAATTAATTGTTGCCAATGTGTATTAGAGAAAAACATTTATTTCATAATGATATTTCCCCCCATTTTAAATTCTTATTCTCCAATGAAAGGTTAGATTTTTGTGATTTAAAAAAAAAAAAAAAAGATCAAAAGGATTAACAATGCAGATTAATTTTCACAGCCTTCTTTGATCATATTTACCAAGGGTGCCAATAATTCTGACCACGACTGTAACTAATGAAAAGCACACAGTAGGGGTGGCACGGTACACAGATGTCACGGTTCGGTACGTACCACGGTTCGATACGATTTCGGTACAACATGAAAAAAGAAATCTACTATGCTCTGTTTCTTTTCATTTATTTTGAACAGACAGTAGTGCAAATAAAAAAAAAATCCATCTAGATGTGAAAATACTACATATTATTACATGTTATATATATAAAATCCGTTTTGTTTTCACAAATAAAAGCAGACCTTTATACAGTGATTATTAATAAGACAATAGTGTTTTAAGTTGATTCTGCTGGTATAAGGAAACAGTTGAAGTGATCGCGACACGCACACACACACACTCGCGCTCGCACACACACACACATCAGTTCCAGCATTGCTAACTTGACAGTCAGATGGTACTTTATCAAAATAAAATACAGTGAGCCAAACATCAGCGCGGCCTCCTCTGTGTCACCATTGGCATTCGCTGTTCTTCTGCTGGCGGTTATCAAACAGCGTTGCATTGCTGCGGGTGCCCCCTTCTGGATTGGGGTGAATTGCCTGTATTCGTCGTAAGCCATCATGCACCGAACCGAGATGCCTGTACCGTGACGGTTCGATACGACTACATGTACCGTGCCACCCCTAGCACACAGCATCGTATGACTTCAGATGCTTTGGAATACAGTCATATGAACTTAAATTGAACTAATTTATCATATTGACATTATTATTGTTATACAGTTAAGAATAATTATCAGATTTTTTTTTTTTGAGCTAACGATCAGTGACTGGTTGTTCATGACCACATGTAGTTAAAGATTTCAGTATTATTTTTTTTATATTAAAATATTAAATATATATTATTTATTAATTAATGTAAATTATTTCATTATTAGTTATTATATTTATTTATTACATTTATTAAATCTCATTTGGCAATGTAATGGCTTTTTTCATTATTATTATTATTATTATTATTATTAAATTAATTTATATTATAGATCATGCGTTTTATTAACATTTAAATACTTAAAAACAATGTTTTATTTTATTTTTAGATGATATTTATTTTGTTTTAAAAAGTTAGATTAAACATTTTATTTATTAACATTAATACACAAAGTAAAAAAAAAAATATTTGTACATTCTTGTTTTTTAATAAAGTTATTATTATTATTATATAGTGCTGTCAAACGATTAAACGATTAATCACATCCAAAATACGTAAATGTATTACGTATATATAAATACATGCCCATGCATGTATATATTTTGAAAATATTTACATGTATATATTTATATAATTTATATTATATATAAATATATTTAATATGTAAACATAACATATTTTTCTTAAATATATACATGCATGTGTTTGTATTTATATATACGTAATAAATATACACAGTACACACACACTTATTCTGTAAACAAAAACTTTTATTTTGGATGCGATTTATATTTATATAATGAAAATTAACTAACAGATTACACTTATCTAAAAAAAAAAAAACCTGTAATTTTTATTAATTTATTCATAGATAGAGAGAGAGCGATAGAGCACAATAGAATTGCATTTTTCCCAGATGTTTACCATTAATGGAGCCTGTAATGAACTCGAACAGTTTCCCTGTCCTATCTAATGCGATGATGCATTGCGGTCACTGTGTGCTATATGTTCACGATAACATTCTTCAAAACATCTCCTTTTGTGTTCCTCAGAATAAAGTCAGTCATACATCTTTGGAACGACATATTTCACTGTATTCAGGTGCTCAAACACCTCAAGAGTGTTTGAGAAGCTGCTCAAGCGCTCGGAACAAGTTTCCCATCATCTCGAGGCTGAAATTAACACATCTCAGACGCACACGCATAATTCGTCACCGCTGATCTGTGACGAAGCGTTTAACACGACTGCAAATGTTTGAAATAATTTGACTGTGACACTTTCTAAAACAAGAAATATCCTCAGAGCTCTCAGGAAAAGCGCTTATAATTATAGAGACATAATAACAGCGATCGCAGCATGAAGTTTGCATAAAAAGTCCAACTGAAAAGCCCACTTAATTTGTGGAATGGAGGCGGAGAAACCCATGTGGTATTTAAAGCACTAAATGTCAATTACATGGATCCTTAACATTTATGATGTGCTGGCCTTTCTAATACTGGAGTTTCTGCCCCGAACGCCTCCTCGCATCTATACATAGTAACCTTTCACTCAAGCACCGTTACACTGGAAACATGTCTGTTTGAAAACAGGAACCGCAGGTATTAAGTGCAGAATGCAGAGCGAGACGGAAAGCCTTTCCTTTAGTAAACCAGCAGGGAAGGTTGTTAAGACCTCTCTGGAAGTGTATTAGCTTGTGTCGTGGCTAATCCGGACTGACTCGCGGTGTTAGTGCCTACTGTACATCCGGTCGGACCGGTCGCTGGAGGTCGTCTCATGTCAAATGTGTTGATGGATCAAAGCGCTGATGGTGCAGAGCTGGAGAGGACAGCAGGACAACTGACTGACACAGACATTGAGGATGAGCTGAGACATATGGAAAGATGCTAATGCTAAATTCACTCTTGAACAGATGCAAAATTTGAATAAAAATATAATAATAATAAAATATATTCATTATTATTATGTGTTTTATTAATTAGATCCACAGGTCTTTATGAGTGAGTCAGTGAATAATTTGCTCTTGATTCATTCATCTGATTTGCACTAATTTATTCAGGGAAAAAAGTGACTGTCTTTGTATGTACATCACTAATTTGTTTACTTACCTGATTCATTCAACAACACTGATTTGTTCAGAAACACCATTATTTTGCCATGGTTTTGTATTTTTAATGGTGGAGCAAAAACAGGGAGACAGTGTTGTTTAAAATGTGATTTCATAAATATTACCTTTTTATATAAAATATATATTATCAAAATATATAAATTTAGCCTTTTTTATTATTATTTTTGCCAATTTTGCCTTTATTATGATTGGGCAGTTTTAGATCTGACAGGAAGCAAAGTAGGAGAGAGGGGGGGTGGGATCGGGAAAGGTCCTCAAACCGGGATTCGAACTCGGGACACCCGCAGCGCAACGGTGGCACGCTGCCCACAAAGTTATCGGCGCCAAGAAATCTTGCCTTATTTTTAAGAGGTCTCTAATCTGCTAAATAATTATCTTCTGTTGTATCCAGTGCTGAGTAGATCACTTACAAATTGTAGTGTGTTACTGATATCAAATTACATGACAAAATTTGTAATTAGTTACGTAATCCATTACATTATACATTTTAGGTAATATAATCAGACTACTTTTGATTACTTTTAGGTTACTTGTGACCTAACATGTTTATCGGAGTGTCTATTTACACTAAGTGCAAATAGCCCGCCTTGTTGGCAGAGGCTATTTATACTAACTCCGCCCACCATCGTGTGATTAGGCTAGTCAACACTACACAAGATGATTTTTTTCAAATCTCATATCACATTGGAAGGCATTTATTTTCAATAAAAATGAAGGAAATAATCAAAGTTGAATATAAAGTACAATATAAAGTATTAGGGTAGGTAGGGAGGGCTTTATTGTCCCAATAATGTGGCATCCATTTAATAATATTAAAATTATAATGTACACTCAATAAGTTATTGCATACTATTTTATAATGTACTACAATACTGAGGTGCGGATAATTGCCACAATTTGCAATAAGTAGTATAAATAGCGGAAATTATTATTTTAAGTTAGTGTAAATAGCATCTATCGCTAAGAAAATATGCTGTTTGCACTTATAGCCGCTGCCAATTTTCTTTTGGTCTTGATGTAAAGACTGTCTGTGTTCTCCCACTTTCAGTGTGAAGAGTCTTTTAAAATAATCCCTAGTTTCACATGTGATGTAATGCTGCTAAATCCAGTAGAAATCGGTGTGTAACATGTATCCGCATGTACCGAGCCGTGTGTTTCTGTACAGCTGAGTTAGCGGGGGCTGACGGCTACGCTAGCCGCACCATCTGGCTAATCTGCTTCTGATACACTGTAGTGCTATGCAGGCAGGAAGTGTGGAAAATACACCTGCTAATATGCTAATATTGATACACAAACAGGCGGTAGACGGGCCACTCATGTTCACTGCAGACACTGTTTGAGCCGCTCTTTCATTCCTTGTGTGACGGTAGTGGGGCACAAGCGTCTGTAGTGTTAATTAACAGTGACTTGGCTCTGATTGGCTGCAGCACTGAGAGGAAGCCAGCCGAAACCTCCTAAACCTGGATACTCCAGTGAGCCCCACGAGACTAATTGTGTGAAAGATGTGAGAGTCGAGATGAAAAGAAAAAGTGTATGTGTGCGCATAGAAGAGTTTGGAAATGAAAATAGACTAGGGGTGTGCTGATGAATTCTTGTGCAAAAACAGAGGAAAAGCAATGGTTTGTAACTTTTTAATTTCACTTGTGGCCTTAAAATCACGATACCTGTGGTGGGACACTCACACATATAGCAGAAGATGTGTTTAAAAGGGTATAAATGTAAACTGTTCTGAGATGGTTTGGTAATTTGAACAATTATCTAACAGCTAGTAAACTAGTCAAATTTAATAAATGTCTAGTCTGCTGTTGGAATACTAGTTGACCATTGTAAACTGTGAAAAATCTAAAGTGAATGGACAATTATGGATAGTAAATTTAAGTGAAAGTTTGGAGTAACTCATTTTATTTTAGCTTATTTTTAGATAACATTCTTCTTTTCTTCATCTTCATTATCATCGTCTTTTTCTTTTTTCATCATATTACATATTATACATTTTACTATATATGAACAATTAAATACAAAATTATTTAAACTTTGTTTAAATATTTATTTATTTAAATGTTTTAGATTATTATTATTATTATTATTATTATTATAGTTCATACATTTTATTAACATGTAAGAGCTTTTTTATTTTTTGTTTAGAAAATTTATAAATAAAAAATTATAAATTACAATAAAATTGAAGATTATTTGTATAATAATAATACTAATAATAATAATTATTATTATTAAAGTGATTATATATTATACATTTAATATAATAATATTAATATTATTATTATTATTATGTTTTATTTTTAAAAAATGAGAGGGGTTGTATTTATACAGTTTATTATTTATAAACATTAAAACAAATTAACAAAATCAAAGATTATTTGTATATTTAATTATTGTTCTATTTCAAGTTATTATATTATATTTTATTATATTAATAACTTTTAAATAGTCACTCATTTAAATAATTTGTATTTTTATCATTTACTGTTTTGTATTATTATTATTATTATTCTATTTAGATTAGATTATCATTTTGTCGTTATGGATCATTTTATTTTAATTTATTTTGAGTTTTATTATTATATTTAGATTAGTTTATCATTATGGATCTTTTTTGAGTTTTATTATTATTATTATTATTATTATTATTATATTTAGATTAGATTACCATTATGTATCATTTTATTTTAATTTATTTTGAGTTTTAATTTATTTTCATGTTTACAGTTTTATCGTTTTTTTTTTAATATGTTTAATTACCTGTACATTTACTACCATTATTTTTATTAGGATTTATCCAATAATGTGGTCACAAAACAGTGATGCCAGTGTAGTAGACTACTTGAAAAAGTGAATCCGAGAGAGTGACACAAGTCTAAAATAAGCACCTCTTCACAATAATACAGCTCTTTCACAGTGAGCTTTCTAAAGGAACAGTAAAAATCCTCCTCGTGTGTTTCTGTCCCACTTTTCCCCAGCGAGCCGCTGAACTCCACGAGCGCGTCAGCCGAGCGCTGGATCTGTCAATCTGTTATCTCTCAGGCATCAGTCAGCGCAGTTAATGACCGCCGGTTTCCTTACATCTACACAACCGCCGGAGTATCTATCTGACAACACCAACCGTCTCCTGTCACATCTGCCAAACGCAGTCGTCTCATTTACATGCGTCCAACAGCCACTTACTGTTCGTCTGAGCGCGAACGCGGAGGTGAATTACTGCGACATGATTTACAATGACTTCTCAATTAGAGAGCAAACTGTAAATGTGACCAATATGAGAGCAGCAGATGTTGATTCCTGTGATGTGGGAGTCAAATCTCCAGCGTCTCCGTGAGCATCTGCTGCGACACACCTGAGCTCGATGTGAACGTCATTCACGTCAGTGCTGTAGAAGAGAAATGAATCGCACAAGAACTCAAGTACTGCACTGTATGCTAATCTGAGCAGTCTTTGCTGGTTTGTAGTCACTGAATTACACGTCAGTTGAGTAAAGTAGTGCACTCTGGTTCTGATTCACCTAATGATTCTGATTCATTAACAAATCTGTCTTTTAGCACGTTTCAGGAAGCATTGGTTCTAATCATATACTAAATAACAATACAAAACTATTTTTGGTTACTGTTTTAAAATTTTTCAAATCGAGGACTATTCTGTGATTCAAACCAATAACTCATATGCAAGTCTTTTGATTCGCCTATTTGAACCAGCTCATAAGAGACATCTGTTTGTTTTGTTGCAGTAATAATATCACAATAATTTTATTTTTGAATGTTTTACATAATTTTATTAAATTGTGATCATCAAAATGAATGAAAAATAATGATCTTTGTCAATTTCTAAATTATTTTGAATTTTTTGGGTGTTGTACAACATTACAAAAAATACTGAATTTTAAAAATTCAGGTAAATCGGGAAACTTTTTTTATTCAAACCGATAACTCATAAGTGATTAATTTTAAAGAACTGGCTCGTAAGATTAATCGCTTGGTGAATCAGACTACTCTTTTCACGCTGTTTGGTTGTGTGTGTCAAAAATTACGCTAAAATAGTAGTAGGCAATATTGATATCATAATATTCAGAATTTTGATCGATTTACACAGTTTTCTGAAACTGCGATTGGCAAAACGACTGAAAATAAAAATCTGCGCGTCTTTTGCCTCGTGTGACATAGATATATACTTATTTTAAATTGTAATATTTTTTGGTATATTTTAAATGATTGAATAATTTTAAATTAAATTTGAATAATTTCATAAATATTTACAATTATTTATTATTTTTCATTATTTTAAAATAAAATGTAAAACTAAACAGCAGTGCAGGAAGTCTGAATTAGTATGAAGTATTGAAGTATTTCGGTGTTTGAATAAGTGGACGAATCCAGATGTTCAGTTAGCATTGAAGAAAACCCAACATCACAATTAATTTGCTTTCAGTTTTCTTGTTTAAATGGAACTGAATAAAATCTCGTTCACAGTTCCCATTGCTGCGATCGTCTGCCGTCAAACAGCTGCATATGTACGTGCTGCCCTTTAACGGTGATGGTAATGAAATCTTAGATCTCTTGTGGGCCGGTCCGGTGAGGCTGCTGTACGCCGAACAATAGAGAGTAATGAAAAATCAATGATGGAATAAGTGGGAGATAAACAGTCTAAATTATTTAGCGCTGGTCCGTTTACTATCCAGCGCTCTTCAGGATGATAAAACGGCGTTTGTCGTCGAGCCCGTGATCCTGAGGCAGAAGCTCCTGTCGGAAGATTTATTTCCACAAACCAAACCGCCAGATAACTAGCTAACACAAGTGGCTGACTCAGTAATGTTAACCTGGAAGACAAACGCTTTGACCGCAGTGAAGTAGTAGCTGTTTACAAGTTCTTCTTTCTGAAAGGTCAACACGAATCCAGCCTCGTGTCGTTTATGTTAGCCTGTGAGTATTAGACGGGTCAAGGACGCTAAAGCACATTTCACAAACACGCTCGGCTCTATTTTCAGCACACGGTGCAGGAGAAATCGTGTTTACCGGCGTTTGTTAAACAATCGGGCATTGGGAACCGAACATACCGATGTTGTCAGCAAACAGCACGTTTACTCAAGGGTACATATGAGTGTGTGTTTGAGATGTGACTGTAAATAGAAGATTCCCTCTCATAACACAAGATCATTGGCTTTATTTTTGTTTTATCCTCTCAATATGAAGGAAGGAAGACGGAGAACAGGCCAAAGCCAGAGAAAACTTTATTTATAGACTTTATAAGAGCGGTTAGGTTTTGATCATGGAGTAGAGTTTACTGAATTAATAAAGTAACTTACAACTAACGATATAATTGGTTTTATTAGATGTATTGAAGGACTGGGAGTCTTTTTGATGGATTCTTTGAAAAGATTCAGTTCAGAAGAGTCATTTATTTGTGAATCGGGTTAGTTGTCATGTCTGTTTGTTGTTACTAAAACAATATGATATTCTTAACTGCTGGTCATTACCTAGGGGTACAGTAGGGGAAGTCGTGGCCTGATGGTTAGAGAGTCGGACTCGTAATCGAAAGGTTGTGAGTTCGAGTCTCAGGTCCGGCAGGAATTGTAGGTGGGGGGATTGAATGTACAGCGCTCTCTCCACCCTCAATACCACGACTGAGATGCCCTTGAGCAAGGCACCGAACCCCCAACTGCTCTCCGGGCGCCGCAGCATTGGCTGCCCACTGCTCCGGGTGTGTGTTCACGGTGTGTGTGTGTGTGTGTGTTCACTGCTGTATGTGTGCACTTAGGATGGGTTAAATGCAGAGCACAAATTCCGAGTATGGGTAACCATACTTGGCCACATGTCACGTCACTTTCACTTACCTCTCTCTCACCTATGGCAAAACTACTGAGAAAAAAAAAAATCTTCATAACATTTACCAATTTAATAGTACACTTTTTTTTTTCTTTTGAACAGTAATAAATGTGCATAGTAGGTGTATTGAGGTAAATTCACCATTTATTAGTGAATCTGACTACATTTGTTACGTTGCATGTTATCTTTAAAAAATATATGATATTTTTAATTTTTGAAGTTTTAATAGATGCACCATATGACAAATTTGATTACTTTAGTTTTTTTTTTCTTTTTTTTTCTTTTTACCAGTAATTAACATTGGAATAATACAACTTTATTTGTTAAAGAATAATATATATTAAAATGTGAGCAAATATTGATAAACAAATGTTTTAATTGTATTATTAATTTTTTGTTTTATTTATTTATTTTTACTATTTTGTATTATTTTTAGTAATTATAATGGTAATTATTTGAACAATTTATGTATAAAATATATTTATTAAAATGTAATTGCATTTATTGAAAAAATAATGTTTTAGTCGTTTTAATGTAACCATTTATTATATAAATATTCATGCATTTATTATTTATTAAATAACTGAATTTTTTTGATAAGGAAAACAAATGTTTTTTTATTAATTTATTAATAATAATTGTAGTATTAATTTTAGTATAGTATTTAATATAATTAAAATTAATACGTTTTTATTATATAATTATTAATGCATTTAAATGTAAAATTTTAACAGTTTTAAATGATATTTTGGAATGTGTTGGCTCAGCATTTGATGTTTTGAATCACTGGCACTTTTTTTTTTTTTAAAGCAGTGGCTGTTTTTTTCTGTTTGAGTAGGAGAAGCAGAAGAGCAACACGATAAACAACTTCAAAAACATCCGTTCTCCCCAGACCTTTCCCACACACTCTCCACGAGTCGCTGCCGTCCATGTCAATGTCTCAGTGCGAGGAAGCTAGTGGGTGAAAGGTTTTGTCTGTTTGAAGACGCAGCAGCTGGGACGGGTCAGCTGATGGGGGCTCGTCCTGTCAGCAGGTAGAACAAGATGATGATCTAGAATACATATGTGACCCGTGCTGGCAAAATGAGTCGGAAGTCGCACATACTTATTTTGAGCTACAGTCAAAAGAAGTGAAAAATGTCAGTTTTGGTCAAATTTGAGGTTTTCACAAAAATGAGTTCATTAAGCCCTCTTCTAGCGATCCCAATGCTCCAAATAGTAATTAAACATCTAAAATGATCTTTATTTTTTCTGAGAGGAGTACCTTTTCTCTGCTCGCTTCTGGACGACTGCTGCTTCTCACCACATGTTGTAGGTCTATTGTTGCAAAGTGCACCATTCCAGCTTTGTGAATATTCTATCAATCGTAATCACGATTAATCGCATGATTGTCATGAGTTAACTCATTGACACTGTTCCCTTAAATCAATCCTTTTCAATTTTTTAATACTCTAATCAACCACAAATATGGATGTGCAAATGCTGCCGTCCATGTACAATGTACAAATCAGTGCTAGGAAATTATGTGGACAGTTTGGACTCTTTTCTATTCTAACATAGTAAGGGTTCAAAAAGAAAATGATTGATTCAGTTGTGAACTTGACTGGTCTGCATGTCCTAAAGTTTAACACGCTGTAAATGCAGACCTGAGGACTTGATGGGTACAGTCAGACACTTCCAAAACTGTTGCAACAGAGATTGGTTTCCATCGTTGTTGCCACAGATTTGGAAGTGCATTTTTCTGTTCTGTGCCACTTTTGTCAGGTATGTACAAGTCAAGTCTCAATGATGAGGTGTTCTAGGAATACAAGTTCTTCCACATGACTGAATCAATCCTTTTTGTGTCTTATGGTCAAGAATGAATCCAAACTGTTCGGATTTCCTAGAATATCGCTTTAACGGACTAACCTGTTCATTGAGCTGAAACAGTCAAAAGAAGTGAAAGAACTTGTTCATGTTTTGGAAATTCCGAATTTGATCAATTTACTGACAAAAACCTGTTTTCACACAACAGGGCAGCTCTTCTTATGAAAATGTTATTATTACAGTTTCCCTATCTTTTACTGAAGCTGGTATATTTTACTGTTTCTGTTGTCAGACAACTGACTCATTAAGCATAAATCCAAGATGCTGCACCATGATAAACCGTCGTCATCAAATACACATAAGATATAATTTTATACTTGCATGTAAAATTAGAGAAGATAACTGAATTAAAGCTGAGAGAGAGACGCTTTTCTCTGCTCAGACACACTTGCTGGACGACTGCTGCTTCTCAGGTCCTAAACAATGTGCTAAGTTACTGGTCTATTTCTTGTTGCAAAGTGCACCATTCCAGCTTTGTAGAATATTCATATCGAATTGTCGATGACATGAGTCCAAACCAGTGAAATATGATTTTTAAACCCATGCTGATGAAAACAAAACGATCTCCCTTATAAAGTAAATTATTGCGAAATATGTCTTGGCGAGATTCACACAATCATATCTGTTATGTCTTTCATGAATGTTTAGTTAATGGTTGGGGAAAATCTGATGTGTAACATTATATTTGATCCATGCATTACAGTAGGTCTTAATATAGATCTGTCTCAATGTTAATCATACATTAAAAGAAAAGACGGAATTACTCTCTGCTCTTGATTAAACTAGGCTACTGTTTATTTGCATCTTTGTTCTTATTTTTAATAACAAAGATAAAATAAAAATAGCTATATTGTGATTAATAATATAGTAATTATTAAGAAAGAATTGGAGGAAAATATGCAAGTCATATGTAGCTCAGTCATTTTTTGTCCGATTCCAACAAGTAATATATCATTTTGAAGGTATTTTAATGGAGAATGTGAAAATATAAATAACTTATATTTGAAAATTTGCACATTCCGACTCATTTTGCCTGCACGGGTCACATAGTTTATACTACATAGTGTGTGCTCAGTGCACATTCATAAATGATGCAGAACTCTAATCTTAACATTACTGTCATTACTGTGTGTGTGTGTTTACAAGAACACATTTTGGTTTTAGGTTTTAAGACAACTTTGATGAAAGGTTTTGATCCACTTCAAATGTTGACTACTGTATATCCAAGTAGTGTGAATTCAGATTTCTTGTTTATTTATCATGTACACCTTTAACTAAAATTGATATAAAATTATGGATTAATGGTGGTCTTAATGGGTGCAAAATATTACTCAAATCAAACAAAAACTTCCAACACAAATTGGAATCATAAATGTATGTCCAATTAATCATCATTCAGATTCCCCGAGATTCTTACTCTTAATTGGAGTTGTCCACAACGTCTAATCACACGTCATTGCTCATATAAATAAACGACCTACAAAATGTGTCATCAGCCTCGCTGTAACACAAGACTCATTGTGTTGAATTGAATTAATCTGCAGCTGCATTGATTATTAGCACGTGTGTTCTGACGCACCCGACTGGGACTTCAGCGGAATATAAAACGCCCTCAGATGGAGCGACGCGCTAATAAGAAGCTAAAGGAAAGCAATTTATTCCAGAAGGTGACCCCGCTTAGCTGTGCTTACTGCTACAGTAATGAGTATTTCTCAGAAAGGTGAAGGTGTCCGTGCCTGCTGACCGTTTACCCAGTTTGGCCCCAATTATACTCACGCGGCACGACTCGTAAACTCCATCTCACGCATCGCTCGCATAATCTCCACGCGCTGCTTTTATTCCCCTCTCGTTCTCCGAACTCAGCAGATTATGTCATTTGTTTTACTTCAGACGGCCCACGGATATTTGCAGAGACGGATGCGGAGCAGCGGATTCCAGTCTAGAGACTAATGGTCATTAGTTAGCAGAAAATAACCCAATCAAAGCGGCCTGCCCGCTGGCTGTGTTTGATGAATATTAGCTCCACTCAGAGCGCTAGTGCCATAATCATCCTGGAGACACTCCCGCGTAACCCGTGTCGTTCGTCTCGTCTCTCTCTTCTCTTATTGAACGTATGTTCGGGTTATGACAAAATATGACATAATACTGTATTAACTGAGTCACATTTATTAGTGTGCAGGGCCGTAGCTGGGGTTTGCGGGGCCCCGGTGCAGGTTGTACCCATGGGCCCTGTTTGAAATTGTGTAAACTGCAAAAATAAATAAATAGAACAAAGATACAAAGTTTTTCAAGTAGGTGTCCAGAAACGTACAAGTACAGAAACCAAATATCATTGTATAGTCTTTACTGTATGAATTAAATATAGATTAATTCTTGTTAAAACTATAAAGTAATTCAGTAAAGAGCAGCGAGTGATTTTCTCTCAATTTATTGGATTAACATTAAGGACACCGACAACAGTATAATAAATTAGGCGCGGTCAATTTTAGAGACAATGCATCCAATATTATGATACACATCCAATTTCTTTCTCAACTGTTTACGTTCACTTAAGACATAACCGACAGTTTTTTCCAATGATACTCACCAAGACGGGTATTTCGATATAATTTTGTATGTATTTGTCGGTTCAAGAGAAAGAAGAGGCAAAACTCAATTGGGTGTTCAAGGGCTGTGAGACGCGGCTTTCTGTGTGCGCAATGTGCGCGCAGAACACAACACGCAGGTGCTGAATTAAGCTTTCTGCGTCTTTTTGTGTTTGCATGTTTAAACTGTCGAGGTGTATTTGTTCGTTCAGGCACGGGAGGAAGTGAAGGAGAGCTCGGTTCTCACGCTCTCTGTGAGAGGCGGCTCTCTGTATGCGTACCAAACTCGACGCATGAGTTCTCAGTTGAGTTCTTTCGCATCTTGTGTTTGAATGCTTTAAACTAAATTTAGGCTTAATAAGCTAAGCTTTCGTGACGACATGCAGCAGTGGCCCGTCAACTGTCCTAAGCGTCTTTTTAGGCTGGCCTCGGCCAGTCGGTTGAAATTGCCAGGGGCCCCCCACAGCCTTGGGCCCCTATAATCGTCACCACCTTTCACTCCACTAGCGAAGGCCCTGTTAGTGTGCTAACATGCTAAAGTGAAAGCAGTCTAACGGTCTACAGTAAAGGCAGTTAAGGTATTGTATTTTTGTTTTATAATTTGTTCATAATATTAATCAACAAAACATTTTATAATTACATTTTACTATTTTTTTTTTTTTTTTTTTTATATATTTTCCAGAGCCTTAGGATTTTTTTTACACCAGCTCAATATACAATATTGTCAGTAACAGTGTCAGATGAGTATGTTTTGTCTTTGAATGAATCGATGTGTATGAATGAATCAGTTGAGTTTAATGATTTCTTGGCTTACGTATAATAGGCCTAAAGACAGTAGCTTTTGTTGCTTAATGAATCAGTGTGTTTGAATGAATCCATTGGACTGAATGAACAAATTACTTGTCTCGCTCATAAAGACACTCACTTATTTTGTTCTTGAATGAATCGGTATGTTTGAATGAATTGGTTGAGTGACTGAATTGGTGTGTATAATCAAATCAGTTGAGTGAATGATTCATTGACTCACTCATACAGGAAGTCAGTTGTTTTGTTCCTGAAGGAATTAGTGTGTTTAAATAAATGTAGTCAGTATTTCATCATATGTCATATTTTTTATCCAGTTTACGCAGGTTAAAATGACATATAATTTTAGAAAAAGTGTGGAAAAATGTAGTAATGAAGTGTTAACTACTGGTGGGAAGTTTCTTCAAGCTTTAGAAAAAATATATTAATTTTCCTTGTTTTAGAGATTCTTAGGATATAATACAACTCAGTGACTCACTTATAGAGTCATGTTTTGTTTCTAAAATGAATCGGTGTGGTTGAATTTAAAGATTCAGTTACTCAGTCATAACTTTATTTAACGTGTTTTCTCAAACTTTAACGTGTATTTGAGAAAAACATTTATTTCATAATGGTATTTCCCCCCATTTTAAATTCTTATTATCCAATGAAAAGTTAGATTTTTGTGAATTTTTTTAATAAAAGATCAAAATTAACAATGCAGATTAATTTTCACAGCCTTCTTTGATCATATTTACCAAGGGTGCCGATATTTTTGGCCATGACTGTATATTCAAAAACATTTTAACATTTAACACTATTACTCATCATATTTTTTTCAACATGATGTTTTCATAATTGTATAATTAACAAGATAAAAAAAATCTTTGCCAACAGACAGTTTGGCAATAACTCATTGGTGAGGGTTAGCCTGACATTAGCAGAAATGGCACAGTCGATGGAGTGAGTTCAGAATGGGACTGTTGTGGGAAATCTAGCCATTTCTACAGGCTATGACCCTGATCTCAGGATAAACATGCGTCTCTGCTAGCATGTCAGCGTTCATCCCCTGCAGACAGTTAATGAAGGCGAGTGGGTTAGCGTAAACAGCCGCGAGTCTCGTTAATGACACTGTTGCTCTGCCATTTGAGGTCTTGGGTTGAAGGTATCTATTTTTCCATTAGAAAGCCATCTTCACCCCTCTTTGAAGTTGGCAACAAACCTATTTTCAAACCTAACCTTTAGCTTTGTGCTTTGCTAGCGCTCCCGTTTGGCTATAATTTGAGGGTTTGAAGAGGTAGATTACAGGACTGTGTATGTGTGTGGCTTCAGACACAGGATTTATGGTTTGCTAAAGAGGCATTTAGCATGGTAATTTTTTAAGCCACTAAGCATAGCATCGCTATCTCTGGTGTTAATTAGCAACACTTTATTAGCAGTGGCGTGTAATGGATAACCCGTGTCTTAATAGTAATGTTTACTCTAATCCGTTAGCATGTCACTGTAAACTAATAGTTTAAAGTGCTGTTGTCGGTTCCTATGCCACTCTTTAGCTCTATTCCAAAACCTAGTGAGGTTAGCGTATTGCTAAGCTAATGACTAAACTCTCATTTGATCCCAATTGAGGTTGTTGCTTGCACCTGACCAGCTAATGACTTGACTCAAAGTTTCATATAGAACAATAGAATACAACATAACATAATCTTATGTAATTTATAAAATATTTTTATAATTAAAATATTTTTTAATAATTTACACATTTCTAATATACAGTACAGTTGTAATTATTGTGTATTTAAAAATTCATTATATAAATAATGAATTATAGGTAGTAATAATAATAGTAATTACTTGTATCATATGTAGTAGTCCATTTTTAATTGCTATTTAATGAAAGATTCTCTCAGCTTGCCCGCCAACTTGGATTATTTTATTTTATTTTATTTATTTTAATTTAGTCTTCAATTTGGTTTAGTTGCAGCTTCAGTTTAATTTAAGTTTATTAATTTAAATATTAAATTTAATTTATTTATTTATTCATTTATTTATTTATTTGAGTTAGTATTTTAGGGCTGACAATGTTAATTAAAAAGCTAACCTTAATATAATATTGTGTTTTTTTTAATGATAAAATAACCATTAAATATTAATTAATAAATATTAATTAAACAATTGCATCATTTGAAATTATTTTTTTTTTTTATCTGCATTTAATGAAACCATTTCTATCAACGTGCCTGCCATCATGGATTATTTTTTTCACTGCAGTTGTCCCAATGCATTCTGGGATTGTTTTTTTCACTGCAGTTGTCCCAATGCATTCTGGGATTGCCTTCTCCATAAAGATCACATGCAATGTTGCTTTCTATTCTGACCAAACTGAGCCATCTTAGAAGGCAGCATGATGTCGCATCTTAAAAGGCTGTCTGTGTAGGCAGCTCGCTAGATTTTGAAGCAGAGTTAATATGCTCACTGCTCCTCGTACGTTTGCCGAGGTGTCTGGTCCAATTTGGCTTATCTTGACCTGCGATTCGCAGTGTTGTCAAACATCCCGTAGCACCAGTGAGACCAGCGGCAGCGGTGGACATTCTCTGCGCAGAATTACCACAGAGGCCCCTGAGGGCCAAAGCACACCGGCACTTGCATAATGAGCTCTGACAGCAGCGGGAGCACAGCGGTCGGCTCCGGGAGCTTCTCAGAGTCCCACCAAACCAACTTCCCACTCACAGCGAGACGAGCCATGGCAGGAAAGATGGAGAAAGTGAGAGAAATGTCAGTTCCTGTCAAGGGGACAAGCTGTTGGAGATGCTCAGGCATGAAGTACACACACACACTTTCCTCGAAGCTCCCCTGTAGCAATGGCCACATGCTGCACCCAGCTGCCTGATCTCCAGCATTCCTCGCTCTCCTGCAGCCATCAGGACGTGTTCCCAAACACTGTCTAAAATCAGCACACACACATACAGCACGTAACCTTCAATAAGAGCTTGTTTCTTAACGGTGTCTCGCTTAGGTAAAACACAATGAGGCCTCGGGGGGCAAACACACACACTCACGTACACACGTGTTGTATCTGGCCGGACGCCTGGAATCTCTCAGATTATAGTTTAATATCATTTTAGTTGATTTACTATTTATTTGTATTTATATATTTTTTTCTATTTTATTTTAATTTTGTTTTTTTATTGAATTTACCCGCTCAATTTAGTTTAGCATTAAAAACGTTTCAGGGATAAATAAATAACATTTTATTACACTATGTATAAAGCTAAAAATAATTGGTAGCTCTTTTCATTTTTAGTTAGCTGGAGTTTTTTTCAGTTAACAAATATTTTAATGTTTTTTTAAGCAACTATTTTGATGTTTAAAATAAAAGTAAATGGTGTCAATTTCCGAAATGACACAAATGGGACCGTAAATGTGAATTTTCAGTGATATTCTTACACATTTTAGTCTGTTTCTCGCATTATCACATAACTTCAGAGGACTTTGATGAATATAACTTACAAGTCAACTTGACTGCTGTTATTATATTTTAATGATGCTTTTTGTCATTTTTGTTGCCCAATTCATTTTAATTTTATAGAAAAGAGCAGCTTGACCATTCAAGTGCCTCTGTTTTTGTTCCATGTAAGACAGTCAGTCAGACACACATGTTTGGAATGAAACTAAAATGTGAAGTAAATGATGAAAGAACCTTTTTATTTTTGTGTTGGTGTGAACTGTTTCTTTAAGAGGGTGAGAGGTGTTGAAAGTACGAGGGCGAATGATCGATGTGTTCTGTGGACTACAGTCGGCCGATTAGGATGATGAGCGGTTCAGGCACAGGTTCAGTACACTGCACCTGCTCTCACCGCCTGGTCATGTGATCACAGCGGCTGATGAGGTCATAATGCACAAGATCCCACCTGAGCCAAGGAAAACCTCAGATGTTATTTAAAGCTCTTCCTCAATGTCTCTCACTTCTTTCATGTGTTACTTATAAACTTCCATCCCTACAGATTCCACCTTTCACTTGTTATTTCACGTCTGATGTTCTTACTCCTACCAAACGCTTTCTTGGCAGTAGCCCGCCGAGGTGTGTCCCAATTTTGAACCGTCATGGGGATGTATTGTCTACCACCTGAGCAGATACCCGGCCCTCCGGTGGTCCCCTGGGAGCCCAATTCATCCCCAGAGCCCTGCGATTGTCAGAAAAGATGGTGTAGTAGATGAATGTTGTGTTTTGATGGAATAGAAAGCATTATTGGTGCAGAAGGTGGGCTCAGAGGACGTTCTCTGGCTCGCCGTCCTGACTAACGCAATTTTGGATTTGACATGCCGCCCGCTTCCTGTTTCCCCCCGTCGTCACGTTGCAACACGCCATTCCCTCAAATGAGTTGTGAAGTCATCCTAACAAGCGTGATGGTAAAGGCTTGGAGGGCTGGAGCTGGCCGCCCGGTCGGGGTCTGGGCTGTTGAGTGCGACGTGTTGCGAGGAGTTGGATCGGGCGCTGGCTACCCCTCTGGGGGTGGTGGTGTGCACATATGGGGAGTGTGAGTGTGGGTACGTTTTCCTCAGAAACCTCCTGCTTTACCTGCCTGCCTCACTCATCATCTTAGCGACCCCCACCCCACCACCAGCCATCTGTTTGGCAAAAACTGGCCTTGCTGGGCCCCGTTTGTGGGGTGGGGGGCCTTTGGGTCTCCGGGCCCAGGGCCTGGTCCGCCCTGGTGTGGTCGGCTCGTCTGCCGCCACGGCACCCTGAGCTGCAGGTCCCGCCTTCGGGCTCTCCTCTGCCCTTTTTTGGGTGGATGCCGCCCGCTTCCTGTTTCCCCCCGTCGTCCTGCTGAAACTTCGCTTCTGCAACACGCCATCTCTGCATGGCTGAACACGCAAATGAGTTGTGAAGTCATCCTAACAAGACGTGACGGTGACAGGCCAAAAAAAAAAAAAAAAAAAAAAAAAAAAAAAAAAAAAAAAAAAAAAAAGGTAATAAATTCTTCCGTCCTGCGCGCCACGCGATTACCCTGCGCCACGCTCTCGTTTGCATAGCCTCCACACTCGGGCGGGCATAAGTCCCTTCATGCTCAGGCCGAACGCTGCCTTACAGCCCTGCCAGCATGTGAATGAACTTTGCAAAAGGCTTTCACTATGGATCAGGTTTGATTCCTCTTGGTCTGCTTCCCAATCCAATCCCAAACTTTGAAAGACTCTTGTTTTTTTTTTAAGGAAAGAAGCATGGTGTTGGCAGACAAGGGAGGTTGTAGTAAACACTGCAGAAAATATTTCTTTAAATCATTATTTGCCTTGTTTTCCAATAAAAAAATAATATATATATATATATATATATATATATATATATATGAACCTTAAAACAAACATTTGCTTAAGAATTGAGTTTATTTTTACTTCCTTTATTAGCAAATTAAATGTTAATTAAATTAAAGGGATAGTTCACCCAAAAAAAAAGAAAATTCCTGTCATTAATTACTCACCCTCATGTCGTTCCAAACTCGTAACACCTTCGTTCATCTTAGAAACACAAATTAAGACATTTTTGATGACATCCGAGAGCTTTCTGACCCTGAATAGATAGCAATGCAACTGACACGGTCAAGGTCCAGAAAGGCAGTAAGGACATTGTTAAAATATTCCATGTGACATCAGTGGCTCAACCGTAACTTTACGAAGCTACAAGAATACTTTTTGTGTGCAAATAAAAAAAAAATAACTTTATTCAACAATTTTTCATTCACGAGAGTACCACAACGTATTTTGAAAGATGTTTCCATCTTATTTGGGTTTATTCTAACAATTTCATGATCCTTCATGATAATGTTTGAAACACCAGTTACTTTAAGATCAGACTTTTTTCCTTTTGTTCTTTTGAATTAAAAGTTCCACAGTTTCTTACAAGTGTGTTGTTCCAGACAGTCAGTGTTCGTCTTGATAACTTCCTGCAGATGCCATCCGTTATCACCTTTTTTTTCCCCCTCTGTTTGTTTATGTTTTTACTCGATAAGACATTATGCAGCTTCTCAGCTTCCGTTATCAGGAACATCATTTTGCCTTTGTGCCCCTCTGAAATACGAAATTTCCTTGGAAACATGAAGGAATGTTTATTTTTCTCGTGCACTAACATCAGACCTTGTTTGGATCCAGCGGAAACATCTGTGTTCATGTCCTTGTGGTACAAGGCCTTTCTTCACTCTTTGGAAAGAGCCTGAATTTGTGGCATGAAAAATTTAAAAAAGTACTGTGGTGTAATCCTGCGTTTATTGGCAATGATACCATGTATTCTTTAAAACTAATTCTAATTTACATCTGAAATGCAATTCATTTCACATTTTTGTTATATTTTTTAATAGTGATTTTTGTCATTTGTTTTTAGTGTTATTGTTTTTCTGAATTACCTCATAATGCAGCCCTGCTATCACGCTACTGACAGGCTGAATAACTTGTGCCAAACCATCACACTCCAAATTGAAGTCAAATAGTAATTGTTTATCATAAAAGTAAATGTGTTTGATGGCTGTAGTTTACAGGAAATGAATATAGGCACATAACGTCTCAGAGTTATTGTCAGATTGTTAGCAAGCGCGGTAAAGCACAGCATGCCGTTGACACTTCTCTAATTTGAACCCGCTGACCATCCCGACCCGTCCCTGCTGAATTTTTAACAGTAATAGTATATATTTTGGGCACGTTACACATCCCATCTGAATTCTCCTGAAGGAGGCGATCAATTCTGTACTGTTATGAATTATAAAGAAGCTGAAAGGTGTAAGAGCACGAATATGTTTACTGATGGCTTCATCGGGGCCCAAGAGGAGCCGTATCGGCGCTGGAGGAGAGATTTAACGGCTGTGTAATATCACCCACTCACACAAAACAAACAAAACATGCAGAATCATTCCCATGGGATGTTTAGCAGGTGCATTGAGTTTTTTTTCTGTATGCTGGCGTTTATCTCGTCAAATGTGATAAAAGCCCATTCGTCACTGTTATTATTTGATAGCTGAAGTCATGCCGTGAGCACAGATGATTGATGCTATCAGAGTCCGGCTGTCAGCAGTGTTTCCTGAACGTTCTGCCTTTATTTCAGAAAGTAACAATTACTGAATATTATACAACACTTTGCTTGAGTTGTTACAGGTGAGGCTTGGAAGATAAGTATCCAAATGTGGCTCTTTTACAACTCAAGAGAACTAGTTCAAGTATCACCTCTGTCTCAGATGTTTCTCCTAAACTTCTTTAGGAGTAATAAAACTGGAAGATTGTTTCCACCTCAGTTTTTGCTATATAATTGCTACTTTAATTTCTCATAATTTTGACTTTATATCTCACACGAGACATTACAGTATATTGTAATAAAACCAACAATGAGGTTTTATATGTTAAATATTGCTACTTTATTTCTCGGATTTGTGACTTTGCGGTGAGAGTTTATCTTGCAATTTCTGCTTTATTTTCATTGTTACTTTGTTTCTCAGATATGTGACTTGGCTTACAGTGAGACTTTTTATATCTCACCATTGCTACTTTTTCCTCATGTGGTTGTTTTACAACGAGACTGTATCTCCCATTACTTCTTTATTGCTCATAATTGTTATTTTTTTTCCTGAATGTTTGACTTAATATCTTACAGTAATACTTTACTTTATTTCTCAGTCAGTCATTCCTTTTATTTCTCAGATTTGTGACTATATCTGACCATTAGATTTTTCTCACCATTGCTACTTCATTTCTTGCATGTGAGTCTCAGACTTTAGACTTTATTTAAATTGCTACATTATTTCTAATAATTGCTACTTTTCGCATTTGACTATTTCACAATGACTTTTTATCTTGAAATTGTTACTTTTTCACATAATTGTTACTTTATTTCTCAGACTCATAATGAGGTAATATCTCACGATTACTTTATTTTTTTTGCATTTGTGGCTATATTTCACAGTGAGACTTTATCTCGTAATTGCTACTTTTTCTCATAATTTTGACTATAGCTCACAACGTGATTATTGCAATTAATTGCTACTTTATTGCAATTTTACATCTCGCAATTGCTAATTTTGTCGTAATTTTTACTTTATTTCTCACATTTGAGACTTTATCACAATTACACTTTATATAATTGCTACTTTAATTAGTCGTAATTGCTTTATATGTTCATCATTTTAGGTTTATTTCCTTCAGTGGATTTCCATCCTTGAAACACTTTTATAATAGGTTGAGAGAAATATTTGAGCTCATATTATGATCTCTGACTTTTGAAAATGTTCTCTCCAGTCCAACTTATCTCTGACATGGAGAAACAACTGAGATTTAATTCACAAGTTTTCTTTCCTACAAGTGACTCTGCATGTGTTTGAAGCAGTGTGAATGTGCAACTAGTTGTTGGCGAGAGAAACCTGTTGGCTGTGAGTAGCAAATGAAGCAAATGGAGACACATCAAGGCTGTTACTTTAAATAATGAGCTTCCACGGGGCCGTTCGCTTAAGAAACAACAGCTGTAAGACACGCGCTCTCACATTCAGACTCGCAATCCAATCAAAGAGGCATTTTGCAGGTTGAGGTGAACATAGACGCCTGCCTTCCCATCATTCCTCACTCAGGCGTCCCGGGGGCAGCGTCTCGCTCTCCGACGGTCCAGACGTGATTGTGAAGAGCGAGTGCGAAGTCAAATCGACTTAAAGGTAAAAGTTGATTTTCCGTAGATTTGAAGCATTAGAGATGTCAGGCCTGGATAAGCCCAAACATTCCCTCCGCGTCGCCGGAGAGCGGGAGCGGCTCATTATCCTGTTTTTCCGTACCTCGGGCCTGTCTGTTTACACCGATAAGACTCCATTCTCGTCAATCTGGCGGGGAGATCTCCATCAAAAACACTCGGGGAACAGTATTGATGGTTGGGAGAGATTATGGATGTGGCCGCTCCGCTGAACTGACACGTCGTTTTGTACCCAGGGGCCCCTGGCTCGCCGCTCAATGTTTTCTTTTTGATCTGAAGGCATGGATAACAAATACACAGTTGCAGCTGGAGAATGTTTTTTTTCTGTCTTTGAAGATTGAGTTGCGATTCAGAGAAACAGAAACTCATGTCCATAGAGAGACGTGAACTCGGGGCTCGAGAAACAGAGGTGGGCGTTCAAACCAGACGGTCTTCGGTCCAGTCCTGCAGCATAAATCTCAGACGAATTCATAAATGTACAATTGTAGAGTCTCCATCTTTTGTTTAATAAGCTGCCTGTTGTTATTCAAAATATGCCGCTTAAGGGAAACTTTACTAGCTTGAAACTTCATATGCACATAGCTTTACTTTATTTAAATATGCTAAATAAGTAACTACATTTTAAATAAACATGTATCGGACCACAGAAAGCATCTGTGGGTCAATTTATGGGTCAACTGAAGGATTTAAGTATTTAGAATTATACTTTCCGGTAATTTAAACAATTAGATGATTTCGATGTTTGAAACATCAGTTACTTATAATCGAAGTCATGTAAGAAGTTTTATACACTGACCCTTTTGAACTGAAATTTCTCAAAAGTGTGTTGTTTAGACAGCTGGTGTTCATCCAAATAATTTCCCGCTGATATCACTCGTTTATTTTCTTTTGTTTCTTTCTGCTCTCTAGAACATTATGCAGCTGTTCCATTGTCAATGCCTACATTCTGCTTTTTGCCCCCTTGTATAAATATGAAATTCCCTTGGAAACATGAAGGAATGTTTCTTTTTTCTCATATACTAACATCCCACCCTGTTTGGGCCCAGCGGAAACATCTGTGTTCATCCTGGTACGGGACCTCTTCACTCTGTGGCCAAAACCTGAACGTGTTTTGACCTCAGATTAGGCTGTACAGTTGGATTTAGACCAAAAATGACAAAAAGTATTGCGGCATTACGCTGAGTTTATTGGCCATGATAACATTCTTTAAAGCTGGGTTTTAATCACTTATCTGCAGCAAATTGTTACAAGACATGCAAGAACCACAGAACACAATTCAAACAGGCTACATTTGAGTTACGTTGTATATTGTTTGTCATTTTATGGCATGCTTTTTTCTTTTTATGTTTGTGTATGTATTTTATGATGATATTCTATTATTTATTTTTCTATTTTGTGTGGCTTTTTTCATGGTCTTTTTGTCTTTCATTTTTTTAATTCTTTTTTGGCATTTTTGTGGTTTGCCATTTAATTACATTTATTAATTTAATTTATTAATTGTCAGTATTTGCTTAAACCTATATACTGTTAAGTTATGTTTATCAGTTTTTATGAGTAGCATTGCAGATAGCGTCATGTAACTGAATTTACAGTTTACTTTACTTTGTAAATAATATCTATCATGATGATTATTCTCTGTCTGTCTTAATGTCCTTCGTAAAATCACATCAAGATATGCATAGCATCGATCTGTCTTCCATCTCTTTTTGATTTGCGGTCCAACCACTCACATGAAGATGACTTCTGCTAATTGTCCGGTCATCAGCTGCGCTTTGAAAGGAAATTGAAATCATTTGAATGCCATCAGTTGCTTGACACTTAGAGTTCAATACATTGGAAAACGTTGATGTGAAAGGGCCTTTAGAAGAAACTTTGCTTTTTGTGGACAGTTGTGTACATGAAAGTCCCAACCAAATGGCTCCAGACTGCATTAGCTAATTTGAAGTATTTTGAAATGCACGTCGTTGGCTTGATGGGATGAGTGCACATTTTAGGGGACCGTTTTAAACCATTAAAATAACCCGCCAATAAACTGTTATATAAGAACAGGGTTAAACCGGGTTAATGCTGCGTGTCCCTGTGGATCTGAAGAGCAGTGAGGGTTCGTTTTTGCCGTTAAAGCTGCTAATTGCCTGCTGCTACCTCCAACAGCACTCCACGGCTAGCAGTGGCACAACACAGTTAGTTTTTTCACTCATTTTCCCTCATAGCCTCCCCTGAATTATTTTCCGGGCTCCTTCGCCAGCCGTGGGTGATTTATGTGTTTATGGCCATTACTGACGTTGAGTAATCCATTTTGTTTTTTTCCTGCTCTTGCTCTCCTGGCAGCGTCACGTCGCTCCCTGAAGAATATCAATTACCCAGTTCCTTTTAACTCATGGTTTTCCGAGCCCTCACAGAGGACTGACTGAAACGGACAGATGTCAGCAATGGCACGAAAGTATTCAGTGATTTGAGCCCAATTTTAGCCAGGATAATTAAAAGCCAGAGACTAACAGACTCAAATATTTGCTTCATTGATTAGTAAGCTAGTAATCTTTTAAGGGTGCAAGTGTATTACGTAAAATATGAGAAACAATTTGTGGCGAATTGCTAATTTGATCATCATCTGTTGTAATTTAAATGTGCATTTCTGAATTTTTGGACTTAATAGGCCAAAATAAAAACATTTATATAAATAGGCAGTGTCTCAAAGTAATGGCTAATAGCCCACAGGTATGCGGAGTACAGTACATTTGTGTTAAACTTAGATTCATTTTCAGGTTTAATGGAAAGAACCTGCCATGAATCATGTGAAATGTGATTTGCGCATTGTATTTTATGCTGCTTGTTTGGGGAAACAAGATATACTATTAGCGCTCGTATGCTTAGCAATATTTTAGCATCGTAATCGGATCATTAAGATTATTTCAAGTCAGTAAATGACTATTTAAATGATGTTAATGGTGTAAATGGTCAATATTAAAATAATGTAATGTTTTGTCTAAATAAAAGAAAAATAACAAAAACTAAAATCAATTATTTTAAATCATAAAAGAGAATTTAGGCATCACAAAAAATGTACAGTTTAAAAATGGATATTCATTTTGAAGTTTGCTAAATATTATTTAATAGTGTTGTCAAATTATTTGTGTTTTAAAGATGTGAGTGAGTAATCCATTTTGTTTTGTAAATTCCTGCTCTTGTTTATCCTTTTTATCTTTCATTCAAAAAATTCACAAATTTCCAACCTATCATTGAAGTAAAACAATTGAAAGTGGGGCGGGGGATCTCATTGTGAAATAAATGCTTTCACATTTCATGTTGGCCACAATTATTGGCACCCAATTATTGCAACGTCCTTTTCCCAGCACAACAGCTCTGAGTTTTCTCCTATAATGCCTGAAGAGTTTGGAGAACACCTGATAAGAGATCAGAGACCATTTCTTCATACAGAATCTCTCCAGATCCTTCAGATTCAAGCTCATGACGGTGCTGCTGCTCTTCAGTTCACTTCGCTCATTTTCTGTAGGGTTCAGGTCAGAGCAGAGAGAGCAATGGTAAAAGATTAATTTTGTGCTCAGTGACCCATTTTTGTGTTTATTTTGATGTTTGTTTTGGATTGTTGTCCTGCTGGAAGATCAAAACACGGCCCATTATAAGATTTCTAACAGAGGAGTCAGATTTGATTTTTTATCTGTTGGTATTTGATAGAATCCATGATGCCATGCATCTGAACAAGATGTTCAGACCTCTGGCAGAAAAACAGGCCCACAACATAAAGATCCAGCAGTATATTTAACCGTGGACATGGGGTACTTTTTTATCCCTGTTTGTACTAAACTCATCTGGTGGGTTTGCCCAATTTTAGCCAGGATAGCTCTTTTTTCAGTTAAAAGCCAGAGACTAACAGACTCAAATGACCACAGAATTTGCTTCATTGATTAGTAAGCTAGTCATCTTTTAATTTGCAAGTTCCAGTCGTGTACGTGACAACTGATGATTTGAAACTGGAGTTTGTTTTTGGATGAGTGAGGACGAATTTTTCTTGCTAACCCTCCCGAACAACATGTGGTGATATAGGGGATGTTTGATTTTTTTTTTTTAAAGGTTTCTGACCCCTGAATTTTTGGACTCAACTAATCTCAAAATAAAAACATTTATATAATTCTCCAGCTGTAGGCAGTGTCTCAAAGTTGGAGAGTCTTTGGCCACTAGCCCACAAACTCTCCTCCTCAGCGTGCGGCATACAGTAGGATTTGTGATATAAACTTAGATTCATTTTCAGGTTTAATCAGGCAGATTTTTAACATCTTTAGTTGATTGGAACCTCATGTGAAATGTGATTTACCCTGATGGTGGGATTTTATGGCTGTTTGATTTTCAATGGGAAAACAAGTTTTAACTCTTTTCTATTAGCGCTCGTATGCCACTTTCTATTTTAGCAATATTTTAGCATGCTCAACAATCTTGTTCTTCACATCAGAAATTATATTTTTTGTTTTTTCTCATTGTATTTCAAGTCATGATTAAGGGATGATTTGGCCTTTGTGTTCCTCATGTTTATATTATCCTGTGGAACAGAAAGTCATGGTAAATGGACAATTTCAATATTAAAATAATGCTCCTAGTCATGTTTTGTCTAAATAAAAGAAAAATAACAAAAACTAAAATCAATTATTTTAAATCTAAAAAATGTAAAAGAGAATATGAATGGGAATATACTTCACAGAGATATTTTATGTCAGTTTAAAAATGGATATTTCATTTTGAAGCCAATAATTGTGCCAACATTCATTGGCGAAAAACATTTATTTCATGATGAGATTTTCTCCCCACTTTCAATTGTTTTACTTCAATGATAGGTTAGAATTTTGTGAATTTATTGAGTGAAAGATCAAAAGGATAAACAATGCAGACGTTGTATGGCTTCGGCCAAAGTGAAATTCACAGCTGCCTTTGCTCATATTTATCAAGGGTGCCAATATTAGTGGAGGGCACTGTAACTGGTCCAAAATCCACATCTAAATAATGTTTTTTATTGGTCCGTTTGTGGTTTGAGTGGTTGCTGTTCTGTTGCTAAGGTGTTCTGGGTGGTAAATCACAAATTTCCCTATCATCTATTGTGGTGCTATCACATTAGATGCTAAATTAAATGTGTACTGCTGATTTTTTTTGACTTAAGGAACATTTATAAATAGGCAGTGCCATGAGTATCGTGCGTTTAGTACCTTCGCCTTAAACTTTACATTAAAGATTCATTTCCAGGTTTAATGGAAAGCGACTACCATAAATCACATGAAATGTGGCTTGTGCAGTGTATTTTATGCTATCTATGTGGGAAAACGAGATGTATTAGCACTCTTAGGCTTTGCATACCAATATTTTAACATGGTAATCGGACCATTAACTCGTTGTTAGATGATTTCAAGTCAGTACATGATCTTTAAATGAGGGGAACAGGTGATTTGTTAAATTCGATGAACAACTTTTTACCCTGAGTGGGAAGGTTTCGGGGTGTCAGCTGTGTTTAGGCCGCGGGGCGATGACATGGTCGTGTCGCATCTCTGCTAAATTGGGCATGGCAGCAAAACACGACTCCGCTTGGATCTGTCAGAGGATCTCCCCGGGATATGGTTTAATGACTGGCGTATGTTTATGGCAGCGCTGTTCTCTGCTCGCTTTCTGACGGGGAGATTTGCTCACCTTTAGCATTTCATCAGCCGCTTTACGTTCATGCGCACTTAACAGTACAGTCTGTGTTTAACAGTCAGTGCTGTAGTCGAACAGCAGGTGTTTGTTGGGGGGGGATTGAGGACATAAGAGATGCAATTTGTTCATAAAACGTCTCTCAACCCTTTGCATGTTTGTTTAGTAAATAGTTTGGATAAGTTAATTGTGCTTTTAGCTAACAGTAAAACTATAGTACTCTCTAGGGATGCATAAATAAAATCTGTTGCATAATTATAATTGAAAATAACAAGAAATGGCCTATATTTTGTCTAAATAAATGCAAAAATGCAAATCAACTATGTAAAATGCTAAGAGAATTACAAAATTATAATGTACAATTTAGAAACAGGATATCTTGCTAAAGATTTAACTGTTGTATTAGATATAACAGTATTATTAGCATTTTAAGTTTTTTTTAAATGGTTTGTATTTTAATGGTTTGTATTACACCTTGTAGCTCCACCCCAAGGAAATCTCATTGGTCCAAAATCCAAATAATGTTTGGCCTGGCTCGTTTTGACAAATTGTGGCTGGAAACATAGCAGTGGTTTAGCATACAATGTGATTCCTTCATTTTGATGTACGTAAGAAGGTTCAAACACCATAGTTTTTTACTTTAAAGCTGCAGTCCGTAAGTTCTGCCTCTTTGTCGCCATCTCGGTTTGAAAACCTGGAATTGCAGCTGCTTGCGGAATTATCCTCCTTGTGTGGGATGTGTTCTGGCACGGCTCCAGCGCAGCGCGGATTAATCTAATGATTTGAGGTGAATGTGGGGCTGTCAGTCACGCACCGGTGTGGATGTTTACTGTACTTCGCAATCACAGATTCTAGCCTACGTCTTGGAATATATGACCCAAATAAGAATTTTCACCATATATTGCCATCTGAACAAGTAAGTAACAAGTCTGCCACGTTTGTTCTGACCAACTGAGGAAAAAAGCATTACAATAAATCACGCTACCAATGGTGATTAGATCTAATGATCGGTTGGCTCATATCACATCAAATCATGCAAATTATTATTATTGTTATACTTTATTCTCAAATTATTAATGTTAACAACATCATCATTGCGTGACTTTGAGTATAGTGTGTATTAACGTGTAGATTTCAATTTCTGTACAGTCTAATATCTAAATATTATGCCATTCGAATTTCATATTAAGAAATTATTTTAACCCAAAAAGCAAACTATGCTCCCTTCGAACTGGTTTTCTTTAAAATACAAATCTTGTGTAGTCCCAGGCTATCTGTAATCAGAAGCATGTTTAAAACTGGAATATAATTTACTTTCATTCACACGTGTTTCATAAACACATAATCCTTTCTGGATTACAATCCGCCATCAAAATGATACGTTTAATTATTCTAGCTGCTGTGAGAAAAGGCTATAAATGATCTGCCACCTGCAGGATCCTCACGTGTGATAGTCTACTAGCCGGGAAAACTTCTTTATATTTACAGACGTGATGTAATGACGCAGTGCCATGCTCGAATTTCCTGCGAAAACCTACCCGTACCACTCAAATTAGAAAACATTATTATAAGATAACCGTTGTGAATCGGGCTAAATTGAGGTGATAGTTTTGAACACTGGCTGGATATGTACTCACTCAAATATTGATTTCTGATCATTTTTAACCAAAAAAAAAGTTACGGACTGCAGCTTTAAAGTACATCAAACAAGTCAACCGCCAATTAGAGAGGCTCCCATTGAGGTTTCCTGCGCAAATGACCTCAGAACAACTTCTACACAGCCTTGATTCTCAGTCAGTGATCATTTTCCGCTCTCATCTGTCTTTATGTTCTCGTGTTGACCTTGTTTCCTATATGTTCTCTCACTCAAGATCCTGGGAAACTGATTTTTGAATTGATTTTCCCCGTCCACTGATGTCTTCTGAAGCTAGCTCACATCTCTGCTAATCTCTTCTTCTTTACAGACTGTTGTATCCTGGATGTTGACTGACAGCTCAAACACTTCAGAGTGTGCTGTAGGCCTCTGAATGAACTAGTCCAGATTGCGTCAGTGGTGAGATATTTGGGAGTCCGTCCAAATTCTTCTAATTGTTAGTTGTGCAATTGATTTAATCATTTAAGTGGACACATGATTGTTTGCACTGTTCATCTCTTGTGTGTTTCTGGATGTTTTGGCAGCAAAGACAGAGAGGCGAATCATTCTGTTCTCTGAAGAATCATTTGTTGTTCTTTCCGATTATGGAGAATCATAATTGTTCAGTTTTGTTAATTACAACTGCGCCACTAATTCAGTCTCATTTAGAGTTGTAATAAAGGGACACGTCTACAGGGACAACAAGAAGAGTGTGGTGGAAGTCATTAGTGAAATCCATCACACAGTTTCATCTTGTGCTATTCTAAATGATTTTGCTGGGGGTACAAAATTGAGCAACACTGTAAATATCACAATGATTTTAATGCAGTTTTAATTATTTTAGCCTATATTTAAAAGCATCTTGTAGTTGAAATTCGATGAGAGTTCAAGAACAAGTGACTCAGTTATGTCCGTTTGATTGAATCAATTCAGAACTTTGATTCAGTGATTCGTTTGCGATATCACTCACTCAAGTTGTTGTACCTGACAACTTAAGAACTCATAAGCTACCAAACTGTTTATACACATTACGTCATTTGTCTTGTAATGTAAAGCAGTGTCGTACTTGTCTGACCTGAGCTGCACTAATATGAGTATTTACAGTGTGTTCTGTTGAGACCTCATCATTACCCAGCACAGGTGTAAATTAAAGCCCCGCTTTCCTCTGTGAGCACCTTATGATGAGAATTGATCTGCTTTAAAGACCCAGGTGGAGAGAGAGAGGGAGGAAAAGTTGGTGGAGAAGAATTTGATTATCGGCTGTAAAAATTTGTGTGCAATGACAGATTTTAATGGTGTGAGACTTAGATGCGGAGGCCAGACGGCCGTCACTGCGGGACAGATTAGACGCCGTGCCCAGGTATGCTAAAATGAGTTCAGATGAGCCACAGTTTATGATGCGACACATTTCCTGTCTCCCCTAATTCAAAAATATGATATGATCTACTTTAAAATTACACCTCGTATCCCATAAACATTCCTCAGAACTATTATCACTGGGAAGACACTGGGTTGGGACCTCTGGGATGTAGCTAGGGTGTTCTGGCGGTGTGTTGATAGGGTACTCTGGTGGTCCTTATGTGGTTGCTGGGGTGTTCTGGGTCATTGCAGGGGGATTCTGGGTAGTTTCCTGTGTGCTTATTTGGGTTGTTTGTTGTGTTTATGTATTCTGAGTATTCTGAGAGGCTGTAGGTAGTTGCTATGTGGTTAATGATGTGTTCCAGGTTGTTATGGGGTTCTGAGTGGTTTCTTCTGTTTGGTATTCTGGGTAGTTGCTATGGTGTTCTGGGTCGCTATGCTGTTGATGGGGAGTTCTGGGTGATTTCTTCTCTTTAAAGGTTATTCTGGGTGGATGTAGGTGGTTATGCAGTTGCTGGGGTGTTCTAGGTGGTTTCTAGGGGTTTTGGGGTGGTTTCTATCATTGATCAGGTATTTTGGGTGGCTGTACATAGTTGCTGTGAGATTGATGGGGTGTTCTGGGTCGTTGTAAGGGGATTCTGAGTATGTTTCTTCTGTGTTAATGGTATTCTAGGTGGTTGCTGTGTTGATATGGTAGTCTGGGTGGCTGTATGTGGTTGCTATGTGGTTTATGGGGTGTTCTGGGTGGTTTTTATGGGGGTCTGGGTGGTTTCTTCTGTTTGGTATTCTGAATGGTTGCTAAGTGGTTGTTATACAGTTGCTGGGTTGTTCTGGGTCGTTATACTGTTGATGGGGTGTTCTGGGTGGTTGCTCTGGTATTCTGGGTGTTTTTTTTGTTTAAAGGTTGTTATGGGTGGTTGTAGGTGGTTGCTGTGCAGTTGCTGGGGTGTTCTCTGAGGTTTCTTGGGTTTTTGGGGTGTTTCTACTGTTTATAAGGTGTTTGGGGTGGCTTTCTTCTGTGTTTATGGTATTCTAGGTGATTACTGTGTTGATAAGATATTCTGGGTGGCTGTATCTGGTTGCTTCGTGGTTGAAGTGGTGTTCCTGGTGCTTTCTTGGGGTTTTGGGTGTGTTTCTACTGTTTCTAAGGTATTTGGGGTGGGTTTCTTCTGTGTTTATATGGTATTGTGGCTGTGTCTGGTTGCTTTGTGGTTGAAGGGGTGTTCTGGGTGGTTTCTTCTTTGGTATTCTGGGTGGTTGTAGGTGGTTGCTGTGCAGTTACTGGGGTGTTTTGGGGTGGTTTCTACTGTTTATAGGGTATTCTGGGTGGCAGTAGTTGGTTACTGTGCAGTTGCTGGGGTGTTTTGGTTGGCTGCAAGAGGGTTCTGGGTGGTTTTGACTGATTGAAGGGAATCCTGGGTGGCTGTTAGGTGAATAATATGTTGTTGCTAAGCTGTTCTGGGTGGTTGATTGGTGTGCATTTTTTTTAACTTGTTGCTAAATAGACATTAGTGAACAAGACATTAGTTGACTTGCTTTAACTACTTTTTGAACTAGTCTTATTTTACTATTTATTTTACTTATTTTACATTAATAGCTTTCAAAAAAAGTTCCCTCCTCTGAAAGTCACTGTCTAATTCATCTATAGGGGCATTTCGGCACACAGTGTGCGTGAAACCAGAATGGGCTTTATTTACCACACGGATCAAACACTCTCCACATTCAGCGTGATCCGTCTGATGTCAGTAGGCGGAACACATTAGCAAATGAGAGCAAATTAATTTGCTGCATGTGAATGGAGTCCCTCGGCTGGTGTTCGCCGGGGTAAATCTAGCCGCTCTTGCTAATGTAGTTACCAAACTCTCGCCTGAAGCGCTTGTCATATTATGTGACAAGACAAATAGATTAAACTCGGACTGTCCCTGGAGCCGAGGGGCGGCGGTCACAGAGGAGGCGGAGACAGCAGCGGAATACCTAAACAGCCAAACAGGTGCAGCCTCCTGATAGGATGCGCAACAAACTAAAGTTTAGGGTATGAAGACTAAGTATTTGCAGGATGAATTCAGTGTGGGCTTTCTTTTTATTTATTTTTTTTTTTATTTTTTATTTTTTTATTTTTTTTGGGGGGGGGGTTGTCAGTTTTCATTTCACTTGGACTAGTAAGTAGCTAACCATCTAGAAACCACCCAGAACACCTTAGCAACCACACTGTAAAAAAAAAAAAAAGTTGGGCAAACTAAAAAGTTTAAGGCAACCAGCTTCAGCAGAAGTTTATACAACAAAAAGTTGAGAAATTTCCTAAAACAAATAAGTTGAGAAAACTCTGCTGAAGCTGGTTGCCTTAAACTTTTAAGTTTGCCCAACTTTTCTTTTTTTTTTTTACAGTGATAAGGCATGACACCGCCTAGCATCAGAATGAGTTTTCAGTCAAAAACGACTCGCATTTTCTTCATACAAGGTCTAGTTTTGAACTGTGACTTTACCCATTTAAGTTCAGTAAATATGCAAATGATGAATAGCCATTTAGCATATTTTAAGAAAAATAATATAAATGCCACAGAAAATACTACTTTATTGCAAAGTTTAGTTGTTTATTTATTTATTTATTTTTTTTTTCTCAGGGTAGTTTATTCAATATTCAGTATAAGTATTTAATAAAACTTTGAGCATAAAGGTAAACATGCTCCTTTACCCTTTTAAGATGCAAAACCCCTATTAAACGATAATTAGAAAACATTTGATTGAATATTACTGACATTATAAATTAAAGGTAAAATATATTTTTTTTTTTTTTCAAAAAAAAAAAATTCCAATTCCGCCAAATTGTTTTTATACATGATCGTAATGATCATTTGTATGCATCTTTCAAAGATTTTGCACACAATATTATCATCCTTAACATTCATCTCTTTTCCGAGTGTCATCATATAGCTATCAGTCAACATTCAGCGCTTTCATGTGCTCCCCCGACTTCCCGTGGAGTCGCAGACATTAGCGGCGCAGCTGAACACTGGCAAACGACTTTGACAAACAGCCTTTCTGAAGCATGTGGCGCTGAGCAAATCTCCCAGAGAGATCCTCTCGCGCAGCCTCTTCCTTCAGATGGCGTTTGCTGGTGGGGGAAGTCTCGTCTGGTGGGGGAAGGTCTAGTAGGCAAACACACCTCCGTCAGGGGGCATTTGACATGACAGGAGGACATAATGGAGACACACAGGACATAATCATAGTTTTGGCAGCCCCGCTGCTGAGACGATGTGAAGGGGAAGAGTTGTAGCATTAACAACAGGTGCGGCACCCTTCATTTAAATCTCTTACGTCTGTGTGAATGTTGAGCATCTGTTTTTGTTGGAATGTCTCTGGGTTTTTGTTTTGTCCATACAATGAAAATCAGTGGGGTCCAATCGATGTTATTTTGGGCCCCATTGACTTTTATTGTGTGGACAAAAACAGCATAAGTTCTTCAAAATATCATCTTTTGTGTTCCCAAGAAGAAAGACAGTCATACAGGTTTGAAAAAAACATGAGGATGAGTAAATGACAGAATTTTCCTTTTTGTATAACTTTGCTTTTAAAAAAGTTCAAGTTCTTTATGTCCACATGATTGGATTTTGGAGCTAGTTTCTGCCAGGTGGCCACTGTGTTGCCATGTAAAAGCGTGTGAAATGGCAGTAACATTGGTGTGGTCACATTTACTTAGCTTTCGAAATCAAAATGTCAAAATTCCAGTAGGATTCTGCAGGATGCAGAGTTTTGCATGAGGGCGAAAGATTTCCCCACACAAATTTGTACAAATTTTCAAGTTGGTTTTGTTTAAAAGTGGTTTCATTTTGAGCTATGCTTCATATATTGCTACGACAATCAATGGCCTTTTCTGTGTGAAATTTTAGGCATTGTTCTTTGAGATACATTTCAACGCAAACATTTCAACTGCATAGTGTATTACAGTTGTGATGTTGTAGTCACCCATATTTACACATCTCAACAGCTATTCCTCAATTTGGTGGGGAATTTCATATGCAAAAAAGTAGGAACAGCAGCAAAATGAGCCTTTGGACTTCTTTTAAGCAGTTCCACCAGGCATTCACCGTATCTTTTTTTTTTTTCTTTTTTTTTTGATTTTATGCAATCAAAATGTCTAAATTTGTAGGACATAATTTCCAGAATTTAATGGAAAATGTTTTTTTAGGATGCCACATTTACCATGTTATGAATGACACAAGATATACAGTAGTAACAGGCTACATGAGAAAAAAAAATAGAAATCTGTTTATTTTGCGTTTTTGTGAATATTTTGCAGTTCAATGGCAAAATATACTGGATCACAAAAAAGCTTGTTGTGTTCCATGGAAAAACCGGAGGGACTGTTTAAGGGTGAATTTTGCCATTTAAAATTGAATTATGACTGTTTTGGGGGCAAGAGATGGACTTGAAGGGAAAAAATAAAATGCTACATAAGTGTAGAATGTGTCCCCCTCAGCACGGATTTTAAAAAGTTGATTGGATTGAGGTCATTCTGCTGATAAGAGTAAAATGAGGATAAACGCAAGAGTAAGACATTCAGGTGCAGCTTGGTTATCGTCTCTAGCGAACGAGATAACAGCCTTTTGAAGCGTCCAGACTTCGGCATAATAACCATTGCCATCATTCTGCCGTGTTAAATAGGCTTCATCCTCGTCCACACAGCCGAAGGCCGGCAGAAAGAAAGTTTAAGCTGTGCTTAGCGAGGCTAATCGAACTAGCTCCTCTACAGCCCTGGCTGCCCTTCCCAGAGCACTTTGTGTCTAGTCCTTCTTGTTTTTTCCCCTCATGTCGCTCCGTGCAATCTGCCCTTTTCAGATGCCCTATTGGAAATCATTGAGCATTATTTTAAGTTCACGACCTACTGTTTGTGTGGATTTGTGTACGTGTGTGTGCAAATAGTCTATAGCCATGAGCTACTTGACGTCTGCGCTACCATGAAACCTTTGTGAGCATGTTCTTTCACTAGTAGTGCCACACAAAAGAGCAGAACCCACTTGAAAACCAAGGCTGTGCTTCAAAAACACTTGGCCATCAAAGGCGGCATGTTGCAAACACTAGTTAGCTGCCTCGCTGTCTGCTGTCTACACATGAAGCGCTAGTTAGCTGATCGCCTAAAGCTAATTCGTTTGAAAGGCTAATGGCTCGTTTGCTGAGATCAATGCCTCTAGGAAAGCTGGGATTCCCATATCCGGTCATACTTGTTCCTGCTTTCATGTTTTTATTCTCATGTTATTCCCAATAGTGTCTAATTAGCTGCAAGATATTTGAATTAGCCTCATGTTTCTCATCCACTGATACGTTGATTGATATTTTAGTACCAAGGCTCATGTTGTTTGAACTTCAAATGATGGCAGAAAGTGAAATAAAAACAAAATGTGATTATTTTGCATCAAGATACATTGCAGACACATACTGGATAAATAGTATTGAAAATCTATTGAAATAGTGTATTTATAACTGACTTTTCTCTAATTTTTTTATTTTTTTTTCAGTTCAGTGTTTATATATTTTATGTATTAGTTATGTTATATATTCCAATCTGATCAATGGAGTCAATTCAGGGTTCAAGTAGAACATTTCCAGGTTGTTCATCTGAACTTTTAGCTTTCAGCACTAACAAAAACACTTTGGCACACCAATTTTCCATCTTAAGGTTTTAGCTCCTCTCATGAAACTCAACTCGAGCTAATATCTGCATGTCAAAACTTGTACATTATCATGGAACACTTTAATGAAACCCTCATTTACGTTGAATCCAACAAAACCTCCGCTGAGCAGGACGCCACCCCATCATCAGCTCCATTTCCTCCTGTGTCACAGCATCTCTGCTCAAAACATCAGCACTTACTCTCCTGATAAGAAAGAGTCTTAATGGGGCTCCTCACATCAGGCTATTTATCTTGTCGCCGAGTCTGTCATTAGACGCAAGAAAGAATTGTACGTTCTCCATATCAGAGAATCGGAAAGCTTTTAACATATCTGTTCTGTGCTTATCTGTAATTGCTAAGCAACATGCTGAAAATTGTCATTATATCATTAAAAATTTGTATAAAAAAATCGAATGTCAACATTATTGTAATTAGTGGTGTTTGCGATAAAACGGCCAGAAAAATCCTATAGACTTCCAGTGAAGGAGGTACATATGGGACAGTAACCCATAGTCTTTTCACACAACACAGTGAGTAACCACCTAGAACACTCAAGCAACCATTTAGAACAACACCTTAGCAACTGCAAAGCAGCCCCTTAGTAATGACTTAAGACATTATAGTAGCTGCCTTCCCACACTCTTAACAACCACCCAGAGCAACTTAGCAATGGCATAGCAAAGTTTTGCCAGCACCTGGCAACCACAAAGTAACATGCTAACAACCACTCAAAACACATTTACAACTGCATAGCAACACCCTGGTAACCACACAGGATCAACAATGTCCACATACAACATTCAGTCTGCGTAGCAACTCGCGTAGCCAGACCTGAAGCTGCTGATTAGGTCTGAAGTATCTTGTTGGCTTTCATTGGCATTGGCCGCCCAAGAGGCCATATGACTGACAGGTAAATCAACCAATCACGTTTCGTTTTTTTGCCACGTCATGTTTAGGGGAGTGGAAATGTCACCACAATAACAGACAAAAACACTTAGAAACATGAAAACCACTCAGAACACCTTAACAACTCATAGCACCTGGCAACCACAAGGTAACACGCTAAAAACCACTCAAGGCACATTTACAACTGCTATAGCAACACCCTGGTAACCACCCCGAACACCATAGCATCCACTTCGAAACATAAAACAAACCACTCAACACAACTTGACAACTACACAGCACCTGGCAATGGTAGAATATAACATTATGTTCACATTAACACATTAACAACCGCACAGCAACACCCTGGTAACCACCCAGAACAACATATAATTCGCTTTGGGCAAACAACTCTTAGCAACTACATAGCAACGACTGTAAATGTCTCTAAACACTTTAGCAGTGGCAATGCCTTGGTAACCACCCGCAACACCTTGGCAACTTCACAACAATCCCCTGGAAACAACCCAGAGCACCATAGCAACTGCCTAGCGACCAGAATAGCAAAGCCACATTCCAATAGACTTCCAGTTAACCACTATAAAACTCCCTAACAACACAAACAACAACTCAGAACAACTATGAAACTGCATAGCAACACCCTGGCAACCACTCACAACACCGTGACATCATGGCGGTGAGTTTTACATGAGCAAACTCCATTCAGATCCTTCTGATCTACCGGTATCATCCACCCTGAAGCGATCGATCCCACACCTTACAAGAAGACGAAGACGTGCAGATTGCCTCGAGTGGGATTCTGGGTAGTGGAATGGTATTTCTGTTAATCCATCATGATTCTGTCGTATTTGTCAGCTGAAATTGCTCCATGTGCTCTTTAAAGACAGCACACACAAACGCCGGCATTATTGATCTAGACGAGCGCACTGTTTATTCCAAATGTTTGTGAGTGCTTCAACAGCCGCTTGAGTTTGATAAATAGATCTGTAAACACAGGCTATAATTTAACTGTTGAAAATGCCATCAGCGCTGCGGATCCTCCGGATCTCTGCCTCTAGAAAGACGAGGAGGAAGATTCAAATTAATTTTTAAATATCTAATTTGAATTTTAGCATTCATAGACAAACAACAAATAAATTATACATGTTAGCAATATACCGCGTCGAGTGTGTAGTGCGGGCATGAAAACATAACTAATTAATGCTCTGATTCCTATAATCTTGCTTTGTAATAATAAAAACAGCATAATGTTTTCATAAATGTTATGATTGGTTTTCATGATGATGTGATGGTTGGTGTATGAGTCATGCTGTTTATCATTTCAATTTCAGTATTTTGCAGTGCAGTAGAGTCGTTCTCGGCTCTGAGGCAGTCGAGGAAGGTGAGGTCTTGTGCTTCTAACCTTAGTGCATGGGTTCATATGAAGAACGTGCCGCACGCCCAAAACAACTCATTTACCACAGCACGGGACCCTGCGGCCCCACGGCAGCTGTCTTAGTAATCATATCGTTTCTCTCGTCCCTTGTCCCCGCTTGTTTGTGTTGGTATTGTTTTTGCAGCGTGCTCTAATGCCTCGTATGTCCCGTGTTGTTTCTGTAAATGCAGTGGACTGTGATCATGTTTATTTATGAAGTGCATTTTTTTTGCAGTGATTATTCAAAGTGCTTTAGTGGAGCAATATGAAGAAACAGAGAAATAAAAACAAATGCAAAGCAATAATAAAAGAAATAATAAATAAGTGTTTTTATAAGAAATAAGAGTTTAATGTAAAGATAAAACATTAAGATATTATTGAAATATACATTTTCAAAAATGTTATTAAATTGCAAACAAATGCATGTATATACACATCATTTTAATATTTTATATTTTTAGATGAAACATTGTTCTTTCATTCAGTTTTAAAGTTGATGTTTATCTTAATATAAATTATTTTATACATATATTATTATAGTATTACAGTATATTATAGATTTAAATATGTATTATTAATATTTAATTTTAGATTAATGTTTTAATTTTAATCCATCTTTAGTAAACTTATAAGAAACTTGTTTATAATTTACTTAATATATAATGTACTTAATATATTTAAATTTTATATTAAACTTATTCATTGTTTCACAATTTTAAACTTTTGTCTTAATATGTCAATTTAATTTTAGCGACCAATTATACATTTATTTGTATAAATGTATTTAAATTGTTAATTTTTACATTTTAATACTTTAATCCATCTTTATAAAACTTTAATGTACTTTAATATATATTAACATTATTTTATTTTTAGTTTATTTTACCCTATTTATTCATTGTTCTTTCATTGGCAATTTAAACTTAACTATATATATACAGCTATACATGTATATATAACTATAACTTAACTATATATATATATATATATATATATATATATATATATATATATTTACTTAATATATAAATTATATATAATAGTCTATCTATAACATATATTTTGTAATAATAAACTTTTATTCATTTGTTCTTTCAAAATGATTTTAGAAATTTGGCTTAATATGTAAGTGCATGTAATTAATATCATTATAATGTAAATTTACAGAATCATATTTATCGATATGGTACCATTTCTCAAGTATCAGACTGCAACAACCAACAGGTTCGTCTTTCTATTTGCGGTTCTTGTAATTTAGTGCTTGTTAATGCCAGCACTTGTGGTTGTGCCAGCTGGTTTCATGTTTTATTCTGGATCTGTGCCACTCGAGGCCATCCGGTCTCATTAATTCAGTTTCCATAAACATTCGCAGGTTTCCTGGTGTTAAATAATGCGATTAGTGCCCAGTAGGCCAATTCAGATGTTAGCCACAAAGTGGACGTCATTTTCTCACAGCAGTCGTTGAATCAAATTACATATGTGTCAATGTGTGTGTGCGTGTCCGCACTTCCATGGTAATGGGTCTTCATGCGTTTTCCCTCGCTGCCAGTATCCATGGTAACGACAGGTCTATCACCGCTGTCGGTTGAGAGGGTCTTGAGTGGAAATGATGGACCATCTCCATGCGCTTCAAATGACATACCCGCCCTCGAGGCACATAGTCGCCGTATGGCAGCATGTCTACTGCCCCCTAGTGTCTGAAGACGACATTACTTGCATTAGTACTAGGCCCAAATTGTGTGAATGACCACAAGTATGAGAAACAACAATAGTGATGCTTGACTTAGCCAGTACAACTTTGTAAATAACAAGAAAGTACCTGAAAAGAAGTCATAAATTATTCACTTTTTGTTTTCAGTGTGCTGTTCCTTTAAGTCACTCTTTGATTCGATACTCTCCCTCAAGATTGAAGGTAGATTGAATGGAGCATGGAGAAACCTGTTGAGGAGCACTGGAGCAGACCTGGGAAATATATACGAGCGTGTTGAGAATTCATTTTCACTGGCAGCTTCAGGCAATCAGACTGATTGCATTTTCAAGAGCTGTGGGTCGACACGGGAAACGTGTTTGGCAGGAGGTCTGGATGATTCACACGCTGAGCTCTGCTGCCATCTGTTGGACACTGTTTACGTTTGGCAGCTTTTCGTTTTTATTGGATATTGGTCTAAAACAATCTCCAATTTGGAAATGGTCGTTTTACGAGGGCATTTAAATGGATTGACGGCCTATAACTATCCAGTGTTGAAGCTACTTTGAACATTTAGTTTCTCATGCTAGAAGCTATTCATAATTTAAGATAGCTAACTACAGCAAAGCTTACAAAGATTACACTGCAAGCTACTAACAAAAAAAAAACTAAGAAAAATCATATATTCAAAAGTGCAAGTTTACTGTAATTTAACTACTTTTTGAGTAGGTAGTTTAAGATAGATTAATGTTACTATTGAAGTTATTTTTTTTAATTAATTTTTTTTTTTATCAGTTTTTATCTGAAAATGGGCTTTGTCATACTATACATTATTGTTGGAAAATATAGCTTGTTAATGGAAATGCAACACTATTTGGAAAACAGTCTGTCATGCTTCTGTGAAATGTATTTAAGTTGCCAAAAAGAGTTGTTCTTGCTCCATTGGATCCAAACCTCTGTTCATTTCACCCCTACATAGTTCAGTTTAAGTCTGTTGAATTCTGTCATTTCCATCCAGACAAATAAAATAAATAAAAACTCTGGCTGTCATAGTCGTCAATAGAGATCAATCAATAGAGCAGCTAAGCAACGAGAAACTATATGTTTTAAAGACAGGCAGCTGGTCTTAAAACGAATGCCTCCGGTTTGCTTCCAAACACCGTGCTTTGAAAATTAAAACTTGAATCTTTGATCTTGCCAGAATCAATCACATTCAATCTAGGACAGGAAACATGCAGCGAATCACCTTCAACGGTTCTTATTCATGAAAATACTACAGAAATTACTTAATTTGAATGAATAAATCCATTCTTATTCCAAATCGTCCTATTGAAATTACCACAAAACTGTATGTAAGAAGGTTTTACATATATATTGCTTTACCCCCGAAATTGATTCTGCTCGTGTACAATGAATTAAGGTGATAAAATTGATTAAGTGCTGAAATTCCCTTCAGTTTATGAGCTGCATTCAACAGGAAGTTTAGTAAAGCAATTGCATGTCAGATAAGTGCAGATATATCATGAAAGGTGTTGAGTTTACGTTTGTGTACTTTAGTATTTCATGCATGGCATTGTACAGTATCGCTTCACCTCTGAGCCAAGCCACACACATGCATGCATGTTGATATCTTGGCTTTTCTCAAAACTCTAGAGTGTTTATTCAAGAGCTGATAAACCAGCAACAGTGACGCATTCAGTATATACTGTTTATCAAAGCATAACGGCTGCTGTGCCTTTTATCACCTAGTGAAAAATCCCATGACTCTGTGCATCTGGATTCATGAAGCAGATATTATGTGATAGAAACCGCCTGGATTATTATCCTAAGTGCTGAAATGCGCAATGAAAGGCGATCTGGTGCTGACATCAGATGCAGGTTGCACTGGGACTATTCCTTGTCCGAGGGAGGGAGTTTGGGGCCAGGCAGTGCATAACATCCCAACAGCGCCATTCCTCTTCAGATGTCCCGATATGAAGGGAGAGACCGATTACTGGGGATATCATAGTGCTCAACACCATTTCTGAAGAGATCATTGATGCTTTTCCATCTCTAGTAACTAGAAGATCAAGTCTGGATTGGCTTATTTGGGGTCAATAAATCTTTTTTGGACATCTAGAATACTTCAAAATGACATCTTAAGTGTAACCAAGCAAGCTGAGAAGGTTTTTTCTGTGTTCTTCATTTCACTATTGACCAGTTTTTGATTTAACATCATGGTACGGATCACATGCACCATCTCCTTCAGCACCGACGATGAGCCAGTTGGTCGCTCACGCCAAGGCAGCTTCGATGATCACTACAAGCGTGTGGGGTGGTCAAGAGATGGCGAACACGGCAAGTGCCAGGAGGAGGGTGACGATCCGGACACATACGATGGGACGGAAGAAGAAGAAGTGCCCGATATCAGCCTTGCCACGTTTTTTGACGGCTGCTCCCTCCATGGTGCCAACCACGTCTTCGTGGAGAACAAGAAGTTCCGCATCCGCCGGGGCATGTGGACGGTGGTCTTCCTGTTGGCGATCTCCATGTTCCTCATGCAGGTAGTGGACCGTGTCATCTACTACCTGCAGTATGACTACATCACCATGCTGGACGAGCGTAATGCCAGGAACATGACGTTCCCCGCCATCACGCTCTGCAACTACAACTCGTTCCGGCGCTCGCAGCTGAGCTACAGTGACTTGCTTTTCATGGGGCCGCTGTTGGGATACGAGGACAACATGGCACCAGGAATCCCTTTGGCGCCGGAGCCCGACAGGCAAGGGTCTCGATTCAGCCTCGCAGAGTTCTTTAATCGCACCCGTCACAGCATGGAAGACATGCTGCTGGAGTGTAACTTTGCTGGGAAGGATTGCGGCCCGGAACACTGGAGAGAGGTAGGACCGGCGTCCGGATGGACTCGTAGTAAGAGTCGAGTTTTGGCCCCCCCGGCGCTCAATCCATTCTCGCCGTGTTATTGTGAGGGTGGCTGGCTGACTTTATTTGCGAGAAGATAAATGGACTCGGCGCACTTGAGGCGTCAGAGAAGATGAATAGGTGTTCTCACTGTATCTAACAGGAATCAGAAGCCATTTATTCTTTGTGTTCAGTGTTGCAAATGAAAACAGCATTTCAGACCCCCATTATTACCCTTTGACTACTCATGATTGATAATTATACGGTGTAGCTTGCTTTTGTGTAACACATTGGCCTGTTTCAAGGCCTCTTGAGGGATCTTTTTCTCCATACTTGCTGCTGAAGTTTTGACATTGTGGAAATTTGTCAGATATGATGACAAGGTTATTGTGCGTTGTTCTTCAGGCTTTGTGGATAGTGTTTTTGTAAGGATAAAATTGTTCTGTTTGTAGCTAGTTTCTTCAGAACTGTTTTAAGCTGGAAGCATTAATGAAATATCAAAGCTTTTGGAAAGTGTTAGCTGTGTTGTTTTATATAATATTTAATTTTATGATTGAATTTTAATAGCTTACAAATTTTAATTAATATTAAAATTTTTATTTAATATTTGTTTTTCTGTTATTATGTAATTATTTGCTTTTCTACTACTTTTTTCTTAAAAGGTCCTATGTATTATCGTATGGGTTTTCATACATGAAAATATGCAGCTGCATTATATTTTACTGAGGAAGGTCGCTTGAAGTGAGATCATCATCATATCTGGGGCCACTTGTCATCAAAGCATTTGAAAACCGCTGATATAGGATGCAAGTTTTCTGTGGGGAGTATCTCTCTAGCGTTCTTCCCCCAAGAGCAAGTCTGAGTTTGCCGCTAATCCCTTTACGCTGATGAAAAGAGGGCTGCCTGTCTATGAAATAGGCATTTTGTTTTTCATTGTTGCTGATCTCAAGGTTTCTAGACGGTGCTCACGCCGTTCGAGATCTCCCGTGAGTCAAGCTCTTATTGAGCTGAGTGAATTATGTGGTGCTGCACCGTAAAGGCCAAGAATATATCTGGTAGCGCTTACTGAAGAATCAGAGAGCACTTAAGTATATTTAGTCTCCTGCCTGGTTAAGTGCATGTGGGGTTTTAAACACCACTGGTTGCGCTCTGATAATGGATGTTTATTATCTGATGCCTCCGATGGGATGCATTATCAACCTACTTAAAAGGTGCAGCATGGATAATCTGCTGTATGCACACAAAGAAAGCATTCAACAACCATAAATACTGTATTATATAATCCACATTTAGTGGTTCAACTAGTATATCAGTTCATATCAGCTAGCTCTGCCATTCAATGCTAGTGTTCTTTGCTAATCTCGACCTCGCCATTAGTGCTTATTTGCTAATCATTCTTGCGACACTAAGAATGTGAGTTCACTGTGTGTGAGTCTCCATCGATTGACAGATATTTAGAAGAGTGCTGGAGCGGGTCGATAGGAGGCGGGCCTGTGCCAAGCAGACGGGCTGCTCATCTTTCCGTCCCGGGGCAGAATTCGAGTCCCACTTCCTCCAGCTCCATTAGACATGGATCTTTTTTCACCACCAGAGCACAAGCTCACATTTCGCCCTTCTGCACTCCTAGCTGTGCTGTCAGCTAACTATTGTTAGGTCAGATAGTGGAGTAGGTTATGACTAACAATTGTCTGTGTTTGTGATGTTTCAAGATTTTCCTTTCTGTGTTATTGCTTATACTTATGCTGAATTGTTTGTGTTCAAGACATGAATAATATCTAGAATAAAGAAAAAAAACAATGCTACAGCCAGTTATTCTACCTTGAAAATGTGTGTTCCATGTCGGAATGTCTATTTTTGTTTTAGTTTGTGTGACTCCACCCACTGCCAATTTACCCAATAGTATTTTGACACCCGGGTTGCCAGTTAGTGGATAACACAGTGGAAAACTTTCAGCCATGGAAGTTAGCAAATGAACTGGCTTAGAGATTGCAGAATGTACTCGACGTAAAAAGCCTCACCATCCAACTAAACATCTCTATGACCAGAGGAATAGAGCCCTGCATGGGCCTCAAATTTAGGCCCTAGCCCGGCCCTGGCCAGAGATGCTCAGGCCCTAGTCCGGCCCTTGTCCGACAGCTCATCAGAATTACCAGCCCGACTCCGACCCGAGCCCGTCTTTTTTTCCCCTTCTCCCAAAACAGCTTATACTACTGTTTCAGCTATTAAAATCATTCAGTTTTGTATTAAGTTAATTTAGAAAAACATTTGGAGCATTTTTTGTTCATTATAAGTTTTTGTTTTTTTAAAGTAACATCCAAGCGGCCAGCGGCATACAGTAAGCTGATCATAGTCAATGTTTGATCAATTTAGCCTTCTCAAATCATCACGACTTGCCTAAAATAAAATCTATAGTTATAAAACTGTTCAAGCATATAACAATGTTTAAACGTTAAACCAAGATAAATGTGCGCTTTATCCAATATTTCGTGCGGAGAGTGGACGCTAAAGTGTGCTTTGCAGGACGCCAGTGCGATCACTTGCATTTTTTTCAGTGGATACGCCGTCATTTTTGCTCATAAAGGTAAGAGTAATACATAATTTGGAACTGTAAAGGGTCTACTTTTATTTGTGTGCACTCAAAATATCAACAAAACATTGTGCTTTTATAAAATAAAGAAAACAAACATAATGCGCTTTCTGCCGTCTTGTCTTGAACAGGAGCGTTTCACAAAAATGAACCGAAACTCAGCGAATACATGCCTCACAGACATGATAAATATATCTATAGAAAGCTTTAAATTACTACTTAACAAAATAAAACAAATAAAAAACAAAAATCTTTCATTATAATCATAATCCATAAAGATGCATTTATCTCTAAAGGCTAATGAGGAGATGGCGAATCAGGATCGGCAACTTCATCCTTGTGAAACGGACTCAGAAAACACTAGTTTATTAGTAAATAATTCAAATATCTCCTTACTATTTCCCCCGAACACAATCATGGTAATTACTTTTACTGGGGCTTTGCGGCAAGCAAAACATGGTGCCTATTGCGTGCGTTTGAACTCAGAACTCTTCAGCTGCGCTGACGGCTCTCTGCTGCTGCTGGACACTAAACACCGTAGAGCCGCTCTTGACAGTCGCAGTAGCACAGTCTCGTGTTGTTTCCACCAGCGCGGCAATTTTTTTTCCATCACTAATTGATGGATGTCTAAAATATAAAAGTAAGGAGAAGCCTAAAACAGGCCCGAGGCCCGGCCCGCGTCTGAACTATGATGTGAAAATTGGCCCGAAGCCCGGCCGTAGGGGCGTAAAAAAGTCGGGCCGGGCTGAAATGCAGGGCTCTACAGAGGAATATTACAACGTCATCAGCCTACAGTTTAAGGTTTGTCGCCTTCCATTGCCAATTTCGCTTGTTCATGTTGTGTGTTCCCAATCTGGCAACCCGCGTGGAGTCTGAGGAGTAGCGGTCAGGAGAAACAAATTGCTCAATTTAATTTTTTTATTTTTTATTTGCAGTACCCATTTCAACCACTAGCTGTCAATATTGCATTCTGCACCTTTAATAATCTAATATTCATCCTAGTTCTCTGTCAATCGGGAAGACCACACTATAACAACACAGAAGACTGATATCATTGGAATCAGTCTCAGAACGATTTTGTCCAGCTGATGAATGATAAAAAACTACCAGTCAGAATCCAAGTTAAGTGTTTGCGCATTTAAAACAGCAGACAACATAACTCATAATAAAATAAACAACGTCTGTTGGTGTGGACACAAGTATATTTATAGTTGTAGTAATCGTTCTTGATGTAAACAGGCCTTAAAAGCTGTGCTAACACTCAGCAATTTTCTTAGTGATCAGATTTAATATTTTCACCTGACAAACAATCAAATGGACTTGCATTGAAGAGACTCTTGATGATTGAAGAGATTTCTTTTGCCAAACACTGTCTTAGCATATTAATTTTGTCTAATCTGCTTAATTAGGCTAGTTAATTAGGCTAGAAATAACGATTGAGTGAAATGCAGTTAATTAGATGTGGAATCAATAAGTGGGTTGTCAGTTAAGACTCTTACAGGCAAAAAAGCGTGCAGGGTCTAGACTTTATCCCTTTATCTGATGCTGTATTTGGTGTCTTATAAGTGTGTGCTAGTGTTTAATTTGACCTTGACTGTATAATCTTAACTTGATCTTCATGGTTTATCGGAGGATCGGTGCTGATGACAGCAGCTCATCTAATATTAACAAGGCCAGAAAACACATTTCACACCAGCTTCTCTCCATCCCTGGCTCTGTTCCCTCCATAACCCTCAGAAACGCTTACGCAGCGCTCTGTGAAATGCTAATTCATTGCACAGCCATTTAACGATGATGACAGTGATCGCACTGAAAGGTTCCAGTGTTTGACCGAAGGCTTTATTGGCGTGTGTCTAGACTTGTAAAATTCTTCCTTTAAAGACATCATGAATAAAATAAGACTATTGATCAATTTAAAAAACAAAAATATTAATCAAGTTAACTGCATTATTTCCAGATTCATTGAATTAATGCTATATAGCAATATTTCATGTGAAATAATAATTAGCCTTCAAATTATGAAAATAAAACCCTTTATTATTTAAAAAGGATGAGTGCAGTCGAAAAACATTTCTGATAATACATAATATTTAGGGGTTGCAAGGGTATTTCCCAGAGTGTTGCTACACAGTTCTTAAAGTGTCTTCCACGTGTTGCTTTGTGGTTGCTAAGATGTTCTGGGTGGTTTCCAGGTGCGGGTGTTCAGGGTGGTTACAAAGATTGTTGTTGTGCATTGCTAGGGTGTTATAGGTAGTTGCTAGGTGAGAGACGAGTTCACATGTCAAAACTTTATATTTAGGATTATTGGTTTGTTTAAATCACTCTCTTTATGTGAGCAATAGGGATAGTGATGCTTCGGTAAACAGTGCTAACTGACTAATGGAAACTACAAATGACTTTCTTCTGTAATTTTACAGTTTAATTGATCATGAGTCTCTTTTAATGTGTCTGAGTTTTTCTGAATGCACCTGATTTCACTGTTGCACTAGAGGGCGCCATAACACAACAACAAAAAATCACACTTTCTCAACAGACTCGAAGACTCTCAGTCCATGAAGTGCTGAACTTCATCACAATAATGCATGCACAGTTACAAAAGGAAGAATCAAGTTCATTTGGTTTATGAATATAAGCTTGTGCAGCCCAATAAAACGGATTTAAAGCAGCACATTGGCTCAAGACCGCCACAGAAACACCACTTTATTATTGGATGGAGATTGAATTTGGAAGTTGACAGCATATTGAAGTCAACATGAAATGACCCATAAGAACCCACGGTGACGCAGGTGTCACAAACACTGGTGATTATCTGGAAAGGTCTTTTTAAAGCATGATCCCTCACTTTCAACTCAGGAAGTCCCTAAGTGACATATAATGAACACCCAGGTTCAGTCATGTGACAATGTGTGCATTTTTTGTTGCCATGGCAACATTTCCAAAATGGTGGTCTGTCTGGTTAGCACATGTTGCAGTCTCAGCAATTTTTAAAAACGCTTGTTTTTGTTACTAAAGGTATGTTTCAACCTATGCAACAATTCTAATATTTTAATAACATATCCTTGATTACTCTTAACCTGATTTTAATAAATTTCTTGAACAAATTGATATAAAACAAGTTACAAAGATATTGTGGTGACATATGTCACATCGGGCTATTAACCTTATAAAAGTAGGTGGAATTTTGATGACGTATTTGTCACATTAAAGGAATAGTTCACACAAAAATGAAAATGTTATGTTTATCTGCTTACCCCCAGGGCATCCAAGATGTAGGTGACTTTGTTTCTTCAGTAGAACACAAATTAAGATTTTTTTTAACTCAAACGTTGCAGTCTGTCAGTCATATAATGTTAGTCAATGGTACTCACAGCTTTGAGAGTCAAAAAACATACACAGACAAAACCAAATTAAACCCTGCGGCTCGTGACGATACATTGAGGTCTAAAGACACGAAACAATCGGTATGTGCAAGAAACTGAACAGTATTTATATATTTTTTTTACCTCTGATCCGCCGCACGGATATTGTCACGATATTGTTTCGAGTTGTGAAAAAAAAATCTAAAAATTAATTTCTGGTTAAACCATATACCTCAAAAGGTAGAATTTTGATATGTTACAAAAGAGTTGTTGTAAAACTTAATGGCCACAGTTATGTGGTTTTGAAATATGTTGTGGCAAAGCAAATAAAATACAAAACTGTATTACTTCTGAAAAAAGTTTTTGTTTTATCTTCCCAGAAAAGTAATAATTTTGATATATGTTGTGGAAAAGCAAATAAATATATATTTATATATAAAATGTATTTTTTTCAATTGAGAAATAAATGCCCAATGTAACATATGTCACATGAAAAATGTATCATAAACGCCCAATGTGTCATATATGTAACATTACAGATCTTTCACAAGGAGGGGGTTGTATTTCATAAACAACTGCAGAAACATGTTATAAGTGGTCCATTTGGTTTGTTTTATATGCCCCATAATATTCCTATAAGGAGAAATTGGTCTGGGTTCTTATGGGTTAATATTATTTCTGGTTTTATATTGCCTGATTCCCTACTGCATTTCATTGTAAAGAAAAATTGTTTGTTGTAAAAATGTTTGTAGTAACTCTCTAAAACAACTTTCAATAACTATTTTTTTTATATGTCTAGTTCATGTCTAGTACACCATGTAAGTTTAATATAAATATTGATATTTCTATATTAAATATATCACCATCCAATCAATTCCTCCTGAATATACCGTCACACCCACATTATTTCTTATTAAATATCTTGAAACTTTCAAAAATGCATTATATTGTACAATCACAATGCTTTCAAAACACCATTTCTTGGTGTGTGACAAAACAGGCAATGAAAATGAAGGCTTTCTATTTGCTGCTCAGTGATTTATAGAAAATAGATTTTGGTCCTTTCAGGTGCTCTTCCTTGGTATTTTCACGAGATATTTGAAAGTTCAAGTGCAACAAAATTTGGTTCAGATGAGTTCAGAATTCATACAGTCAGTCTGCAGCACAAAAACAATCTGTACGAAGTACCTTTCTGCGAGTTTAATGCCCACGCTTATCTTGTTCAGAATAGTGCTGTGATGAATGCACCTCGGCTTTGTTTACCGCGGTAAAGCCGGAGGTGTACAGATGATCTCCATCGCCAATGGCAACGCACTGAAAGCGTGTCATTGTGTTCTCAGGGTCTTGAGCGAGATGTGCATCTTAGAAAACTGATAAGTATTCGTCTCTCAATGACGGCACTCCCACGTGTGTGTGCAGACGCCACTGAGAGCTTTGATTTACTGCGTGTTTTCATACCTGCCATGAGGGAAAGCAGGATGACTTATTTCAGTGATGGATGTGCTGCATTATCTCCAAGACAATCAACAATTAACCTACACACAGCCTGCTATGACGTCCTTCAGGGGTTTGTAAATGTGTGAGAAAGTTCTCCAGATGTTCGTTAGAGATCTCATTCATATCCATATCTCAATTAAGTGTTCATAAGTCATTATTAATCATGTTAGGCAAGACACTACAGGTGAAAGGGGAAAAATTAAATTTTGATATTTTTTTTTTTTTTAGATATTATCGTACTTTTCCCAGTTGATCAATCACAGTATGTTACGACAACTGATTTGTATTATAAGTCTATTATGTGTAAATATGCAAATGATCCAGGGTCTAATTAAATATGCTCTAATTTGCATACATTTCCAGAACAGAAATCTTTAGATAAAGCTTGATTCAAAATTCAAAACTTGTATGATTTTGTTTACATATTACAGTTAAAGGATTTTGGATATCACTTTTTTTCAAAACATAAATCAGGCAAATGATATATGAACAAACGCTTCTGTAAAATTCTTCTGAATATAGATGGGAATAAAAAGTTTGGTGTATGTAAGTGCTACTGACATGGAGGAAGAAAAAAAAAACAACTACTGTAATTTTGAAGATATGTATTATAATTGAAATATAAGCTTAAATGATTATTTTGGATGGTTTCTTTTTACTTGTGTGAAAGAAGACAAGTTATGGAGCACAACATCTTTAAATTGACCAGAAAAACAAAGGTTTGCCTGTAGTGTCTAGCTTTAATTGGAGTGCTGTCTGAGCAGGGGTGTTTCCTCTGAGGCAGTGCCTCCTCAAAAATTGGATGAGAAAAAAAAAATTGTAGCATAAAAATAAAACAATGCAAATATTACAAAATGTATCATTAAAAAGTGTATAAATTACTAATTTTTCAAAAAAAAAAAACATTGTTCTACAGCGACACCAGCAGGTAAAGTTACAGCGGAAGGCTGCGTCTCTCTCGCCTCCCCTGAGCCCATTGAGTTTGAACAGACCCCCTAAAGCATGCAGTGAGTTTGGTGGGGGGTAATTGAGAATGAATGAGGGAAAGTCACATGAGAGGAGGCAATGCCTCCATCGCGATATGACTGGTTATGATTGGCTGTGGTTGGTTCATGCAATAATGCCTCTTGTGTTTGTGCATCAGTCTGAATAAACAATATAATGGCAGTAATGGAAAGACTAATTGAAAAAGTAGGCTAACTCGCACACTTGGATATAACCACTTCGTTACATCAAATTAAGACTTGAAATGGCCTGAAAACATGATCTGTGGGAGTTTTTAGCGAGTAATCAGCTTGGTGAAATTTAAGGTAAATCTTTGTGTCTGTGACCAATATTTACAAAGCTTTGATGACTGATGATTTGAAAAATTCCAAAAATAAGTTCATAAAATATATTGTTTAAATTGTTACTGCCTTGAGTTATTTTGGAATGCATGTAAAATGTTTAAAAACTAGTGCTGTCAAACGATTAATCGCAATTAATTGCATACAAAATAAAAGTTTTTGTTTGCATAATATGTGTGTATATTTATTATGTATATATAAATACACACATATAGTATATATTTTGAAAATATTTACTTGTATTTACATGTCTATATTTATATTAATATAATTTATATTATAAATAAATATATTTAATATATAAAAAAATTCTGAAAAATATACATGCATGTGTGTGTATTTATAAATATATAATAAATAAACACAGTACACATACATATATTATGTAAACAAAAACCTTTATTTTGGATGCGATTAATCGTTTGACAGCACTAGTAAAAACACTAACTTGATGAGATTCATAGTGATTCTGTACACCACTGTTAAAATATGGGCCAAAATATTGAAAAGTAGAAAATGGGCTCTAAAAATGAAAAGCGAAATAGTGTGAGGAGGGTGATTTGTATTGTATATGAAATCCACCGATGCAAACAGACAAAGTGTAACAATATAAACACTTAAATGTCTATTTTGGTTGTTTTTTCCATTAGTCTGACAGAAGACATGTTATGGAGCAAAATAGTCCAAAACCTCAAAATGGACCAGAAAAACTGTTAAAATATTGAAAAGTAAAAAATGGGCTCTAAAAATGAAAAGTGAAATGTGGTAAAGAGGGTGAAAATCCCATAAATGTCTCTAATTAGGAAGAGCGTGACACATGGGCCCGACCTGACACCGAAATGTGCCAATAAGCACTTATCATGGCTAATTGGCTCATTACTTAATCTCTAATGGCTTCTTAATGTTTTCATCCATCATATTGAGTAAAGAATATCCAGCAGCCATCTGAAAAGGTAGGATTTGAGGTGTTTGGGTTGAGGATGTGAAAGCTTTCATGTTTTTTAGACTCACCTTTGAAGTGATTCACACTTGGCTGCGTTACAGTTCAGCCGCTCCTAACTGAGACAGATAAACTCAGATCTGCAGCTCAGATCAATTGTAGAGAGCCAGAGAAGCTTGAATTGTAGTATCTGAGTGATTTCAGGTGTCTGATTATATGTTAAAGGTCAAAGAAGCGTGTCTTCATGTATAGATGTGTTTTCCTAACTTGGTTTATATTTGTATACTTGCTTAAGGGTTGTGTTGAAGTAATGTTTTCTGATGTGTATTGCTTTCCACAGAAATGGAAAGCACTCACAAGATTGCCTTTCTGAGATCTCAGTGCACAAGTTGCAAGATATTGAATCAGCTAGGAGACTTGTTTGAAAGGAACCAGAACGATGTAATGAGCACTTCAAGAACTAGTCAATTGACAGAAAGTTTACTGATTTTATACAAGTTTTTATAGCTCTTTTAAAACATTTTTGCAGTTTTTTTTTTTTTTTTTTAGTAAAGAAACTTGATTCTGTTTGTCGTTGAAATAACTGGAACTTGTCACTTTTTCATAGAAATTTAGTACATTTTTTGTGCTGAATTAGACTTGTAAGAACTAGTGTATCATTTATTAGGGTGTGTATGTTGATTGATTGATTTTTTTAAAATTATTATTCATGTAATGTGTTTGTTCTTTTACTCTGTGAAGGGCCTTGAAGACCTATATATATATTTCATATTTTATTTATTTATTGTTTTATTTTACTACATTCAGTTTATTTAATAACTTCAAGCCTGACTCATTAACCACTGGCTGGTCTGTTTGTAACACTCTATTAAAATTATTCTGGTCACACTTTATTTTAAGGTCCAATTCTCTCCATTAACAAACCATTAACTATGACTTTTGTCTCAATAAATTCCTAATTATGCTGCTTATTAATAGTTTAGGTAGTAAGGTATATGTTAAGTTTAGGTATTGGATAGGATTAGGGCAGCCCAATGATTAGGGATGTAGAATATGGTCATGCAGAATATGTGCTGTATAAATACTAATAAACAGCCAATATGTTAATAATAGGCATGCTAATAAGCAACTAGTTAATAGTGAAAATTGGTCCCTATGCTAAAGTGTTACCTTGATTCTATTTATTGATCTCAGCTGTGTAGTGTAGCAGACATTCTGGAGAGAAAAAAAAAAGTTTTCTATAAAATGCTGGAGTGGAATTAAATTCAAAGGGCTGTTGGTTGGAAGTGAATAGGATCAGTGGCAGAAGTGATTCAGATATGAGGTCAAGCAGGTGTTGAAGTCTATCAGCCACACACATACAAATACACACAAGTGTGTGTTTCCTGCGGGGTGAAGTCGACACGTCCAGCCTCATTACTCTTGCTCTGTATGTGTCTGACAACTGCTGTTATCCACTTTCGCTCCACACACACACACACACACACAGAGACTGAGAAGTACCTGGAGCCGTATTAATAGACCTTGGACAGATTGTCCGTGATGCAGACAGGTGGAAAGAGAAGTACAGCTTCCTAGATGAGTTCAGATGGTTTGTGTTGATGGGTGAATCCCACAAATTCTGTCAAGAACGTGTCTGGCTCATTTCTCCTAAAATCAAAAGAGGAAAGCAAGAAATTATATTTTATATAGATAACATTGAGTCTATATATCTTCGAACTATCTTCGAACTATCTTGTTACTAACTAACAAACTATCTTCGCATTTTTATTTTTTGCTGAAATATGACCTTGAAACATTATTTGTATATGTTATATTTTTAATCTGCATCTGTAAAGCTGATTTGTGTCCTGGTGAGCAACAACAGTGAACGATCCTCTTTTAATATGATAATTCATGTTGAGTTGAATGAGTTTGATGCTTGTTTAAGGCTTGACGTTATTTGACATTACAACGTCCAAGTTCATCCATTGTGAATACTATAAAGAGACGTCTACAAAACCTTCTCATTTAGTCATTCATTTTTGATGAAATATGTTTTTTTGTTTTAACGTCAAAGTCTGACTTGAGCTTCATTTCTATTAGTGTTCGCCTCGCTGTAACAGAAGTTAGACCTGAGCAACCTGCGGTGTGACTTTGGAAATGAATCAGGCCCCATTATATAGTCTTAATTCAAAGACAATTTTGAGATCAAACAAACTTACATAACTCCTCATGGGGCACAAGAAAAGACAGCAGAAATTGTTCACGGTCACCTGAGGTGAAAAACTCTAAAAACAAAATTGAGTTTAAATGTAAGCATGGCACCGACCGAGATTACTGCATCTGGGGGCAAGACTTTGATGTCCCGCTGCTCTGAAAAACTGAAAACACAGACTGCTGGGAATTCTGACCTGTAGCGAGGCTGACGCAGATCTGTGTTACAAGCAGCTGTTTATCTTTAAGAGGCTCTCAGGGAATTCTGGGAGAGTGACAGTGTTATTTATTGCAGAGATTGTTTCTGGAGATGTTTCTATACTCATACATGAGTTTAAGGTTGGTCATGTGAACAAGATTCATATCGGCAGTGAGTCAGAGCAGCTGACCCGTGTGGATGGGTTCAGTTCAAGCCGTCTGAGAAACATTCATCAGAAGCGCCTCACTAACACACAGATTCACCCAGTGATGCTATGTCCTTGTTTCTTTCTAACTCTGGCTTTTTCTGAACTTGCAGTTTTATGAGTTTTGGGGATCATATATGCATCCCTAATTTTGGGTTCCTTTCAAAATGTTAGATTGCTTCAGAAGTTAGTCAGATACTTCACCAGACACATTTTTTGATATTGCAATCACCATAATCATCCTAACCTAGTTAGGCACCATTGTGCAGTTTTTTATTCTCTACTTGAACATTATTTCTCTTGTTTCGAATGTTTTGAGCAATTTCGGTCATTGTTTTGAACATTCATCTTTCTCTGTTCAAACTGTTCAATCCTTTCTCTGTAAATCAGACGTTTTGAATGTCCTTTCAGTTATAGAATTTGAATATTCTGCCTTTCGAACATTCTATTTATTCAGATATGTTTTTGTTCTCCTATTTTAAGCATTTCAAACTATTTTTCTCTGAATTCAAGTCGTATGATAATTTTCCCTTAATTAGAACATTTTCAGTCTCAAATTTTGCGTTCTTCCGTCTACTCATCTGAATTTGAATCTCACAATCTTGAACATTCTTTCTTTTCTTCAGCAGTTTTGAATGTTCTTTTCTCTGAATTCAGCCATTTGATCATTATCTCTGTTTATTAGAGCCTTTTCCAATGTCTTTTCAATTTGAATGTTAAGTGAAAATGTATCTCATTTTGAATCTTTTAAACAATTACTTAAACAATTTCTATCTCCTGACTCAAATATCATGAACATTATTTTTTCCTCAAATGTTTTTTTTTTATGTTCCTTTCAACGTTTTCTCTATTTTAAACGTCTTAAAAATATTGTTTCTCCTGATGTGAATGTGCTCTCTCTTGAATCAACCATCTTGAACATTTTATTTCTCTTTTCAAACAGTATCTTTCTGAACTGGCATGCTTTGATCATCATTTCCCTTGTATTTGTTCTCTTGATTGAAATGTCATAGCCATTCTTTCCCCTGATTAAATAAATTTAGATATGAACGTTTCCTGATAAACGTTACAGCGCAGCTCATTAGGTTTAGAGAAACAGTCACTCTTTCTCTCACTCATGTTTTCTGTTTCTGGCTTTGTCCATGATTTATTCTGTCCTCTCATCCACTGCTGCATTGTCTAGTATTTTATTTATTTTCCTTCATTCTCTTTCTCCTCTCGTTCACCATTCTCTCCGTAAAACTGAAGCTCCTCTGCCATCATCTGAACTAAATTGTCTCTTTTATGGCATGTGAGAGTCGTCTCCGTCCACAGCTGCAGAGGACACTTGGCATCAGCCTGGGTGCTGATATAGGCAGCTTTCCAGATCACTACAGCATACACTAGTGGGGTACTGAGGACTGGGTTTAGTATGCAGAACGTTAAATACGAGCGGGACCGTCAAACCAGCTGTGATACTAGTTTACAGTTTTGGGCAGAATCTGCTATTTAAATCTGTAATTTACTTGGTTAATTTGTAAATGGGATCTCTTTAAAATCTCAATAATTTCTCATAGACAGCACTTTAATTTCATGAAAAGTTATACTTACTATAGGCCTATTTAATAATGAATAAATAGAGTTTAGGATGATATTTCAAAGATATCTGAATTTGGGATCAGATTTACCAAATATTCCATCAAAATTCAATATGATCTCAATATGAACTCTTTCTCATCAAACTGCTATCCCTCAAAAAAATGTAGCTTTGTATTTTTACAGTATGACAACTATTGACTCGTTTGTTAGGAATTTATTAGGAATGAAAGATTGAAGTCAGTGAAAAACAAACTTGAACAGACTCCATTGTGGGATGGAAAATTTAAGCCGCATTTGAAAAGACGAAGAAATCAAACTTCATCAAATTCAATTTCCCTCAAGAAATACAGCGTCTTTCATTTAGGCAAGGAGTGCCTTACTTTCGCTGGAGAAATCAATGAGCTATCGTTGTAATGTTTGCCATTTCATTCCAAATGGAAGGAGCTGTATTGCTGTTGTGCTTTCTGTTTTCCCTTTGTTCACCGTGAAATAAACCACTCTAGTCCCCATCAAGGCTATTTTGGGCTGCAAACGATTTTCCCCATAAAATGCAATCTCAGTTGTGGCTCTGTCATGGTTTTGCTCTTCGAGTCTCTTCCTAAACCCACTGGCCATCTGCTGGAGTTAACTATCACTCAGCTAGCAGATTAATACCTTGATTGGCATTGCTTCGAACATACAATTTCTGCAATGTAGGGTAGAGTTTTTAACGTATGTTCTGATTTGTACCAAGACAGACATTCTCTTGTTGTTTTTAGAGTTAAAATACTTTTTTTTGCATCCCAGTGTAATGTTGTGTAAAGAATGCAACTCTTTTGGGTCATTTGGTTGCCTTTCAAGCATTATAGAGGGCCTTAGAGCACTGAACCATTTTATACACAATTGAAAGCATTGCTTTTTATTTCAGGCCAAAAGGAGATGTATCACCCTTTCTTACAAAAGAGCAGTGCATTTGCAATGTCCATTTAAGAGGCTGTGAATATATATAAAAAAATATTTAGAAACTTGCACCAACCCTTTTAGATATTTTTCTATCCTCACCAATATGATGAAATGTTTTCCAATCTTTTAGCCCCCTTCAGCATCAAAAAGAATACATCGTTCCTCTACAGCAGCAAACCACAGAGTTATTTTCCGAAAAAATAGCTTGAATTCATTTTGAATTCGTAATAAATTGGTCTTTGGCGGCGAGCTGCAGACCAAGTTTTGCCGAATACTAATTTGCGTCTTCATCTGGGTGTTGATGTAGCTCAGCGTGCGATTGTCCCCACAGCGGAGCCGCATCCTCTTTGATGAAGACGCTTGTAAAAAGCGTCTGTGACTGTTGAACATGTGGGTGTGCAGTGACGAACAGCCACTGGGGTCCCATGCCAACATCACACTCCTCCAAAATATGACAAGATTTAAAAATCATTGCTATTCCTTCTGCCTGAGCCCTGAAAGCCACAAACATATTTGGTTTATCACAAATTTATTTCCCCTGTGTTTTTTAAAAACATAATTCTTTCCTGTAGCTCAAATGGTAGAGCATGGCGCTAGCAACGCCAAGATCATGGGTTCGATTCCCAGGGAAAGCAAGAGCTGATCAAATGTAAAACTGTAACTTGAATGCAATGTAAGTCGCTTTGCATTTACATTTATGCATTTAGCAGACGCTTTTATCCAAAGCGACTTACAGTGCATTCAGGCTATACATGTTTTATCACTATGTGTTCCCTGGGAAACGAACCCACAACCTTTTGCGCTGCTAACGCAATGCTCTACCACTGAGCCACAGGAACACGCTTTGGATAAAAGCGTCTGCTAAATGCATAAATGTAAATGTAATTCTAAATTAAAAAAAAAATCATGATAAAATATATTGTCAATCTAATTCAAATAATTAATACAAATTAGTATGCAAGTAACCTAAAAAGAATACACATACAATACAAAAATAGTTCTTAATGCAATAGTGTGCTTGTTATAGGTGCCAGAACAAATCTTCTACTCTTCTATGTCTTCTGTGTTCTGCTCTCTCTCTAAGAAAATAACTTTTTAATTGTCTCGTGAGCCTCAACTTCTCTTGAACATTAAATAGCTCTTCTTGGCACGTATTTGATGTGACTTTGAAATTAAATGTCAAATGTGAATCGAAACACCTCCACTGTAATTTATTTGTGACATTCATAGCTCCTTGCGTATTTTTTCTCAGTAAAACAGATGATTAGACGACGACAAGGACACACACAGTGCTTGAATGTCCACAGATCCACCCACCAGCATTTGCTTCAGATAAGACCGAACACATCCGGGTGTTTACAGGTTTATTTTGGCACAGCATTCTGGTCAATACTGTCCTCTGTTATGTACACATTTGGACAAGAGCCTTTGTGAGACATCTCAGAGCCTGCCAGTGAAAAAAAGGGGTTATTGACTTTGAACACATTGTTAAGGTAAGTGGGCCATGACCTGCGGGCACCATGCCCATTTTCCCTGCTTGACTAACAGCCCGAGCTTAAGGACATGCCCACTTAGAGTGTAAAAGGGATGGAGAGTGTAATTATTGATCTGAATGATGCATTGTACAACCAGCAATTAAAAACTGAACCTTATTTTTATGTAAAAAAAAAAGCACCATAGTATTGTGAATATGCTGACGTCAACATGAGTGTTCTTGTGATAAATGCTATTTTTGATGATTGGCTGCTGCTGGCATAAACAGACTCCCTGTACACACAGAACTCATTTAAAGAAAAACATTGCAGCTGCTATTTCAGATTTCAAATGCATGTTTCTTTTCAGAATGACCTAGTGATACATTTGAATTTAATTATATAGTTATTTCATATACATATTTTATAAAAAAATAATAATAATTATCAACAGTATGATGCATAAGCAAAATTTAGATACAAATGTGGTCATTTTAATCTGACATCTTATGTTATTGCACTCAAAAAAAATCACTCAAATAGTTTATTACAGTTAATTATTACAGCAAGGCAAAAGACCTTGAAAAAGACCATTTAACCACTGCAATAAGAAAGTTCAGTGAAGTAACAGGCAGCAGAGGATGAGCGCGCTCACAAAGCAACAGAGCTGAGAGCGCGCGGAGGGGATGAAGCTCGCGCTGTTGCTGAAACGAGCGGTTCCAGCACACGCCAGTGAATTACTTCGACTGAATTTATGAAAATTGAACTTCAAAGTGCATAACAGATTTACTGTATGACATAGGACCGCACGAGTGCGTGACGCGAAGAAAATGTGGCGAGGTGTGCGTTTCTGGCAACAGTTGCGACTTTTATACCGGCTATATTTCGCTCCCCTAAGAGGAAATCTGGAGAAATAATATTTTACCGTCCTTATTAACTACAGCACTGTACTTCAACCAGTTGTGATGAAGCTGCAGATTTGTTCCCCACGTAAAACGCCACAGGAACAGAAACGCGCAATGTTTATTCATTTTGGGGAGCTTTTGAGCGTTTAACGGGTCTCTTCTGAGGTAAAACTGCGCGTCAAAGGACTCAGACCTACTCCAAGATGTGCCAAGGCGACGCCGCACCGAAACAACGCACTGAAGGATCACTAAAGGAAGCTGGACAGCTTTTCTTGAAACACACGACCTTTCACGGATTGAGACACGTCTTTCTGAGCGGCTCGTACCCGCGCAGAGTCGCGTGGCTGCTGGCGTTTCTAACGGCGTTAGCGCTGCTTTTTACTTGGTCCTCTAACCGGGTCCGATACTTGCTCTCGTCGCCGGTGTACACCAAGGCGCAGATGGTTTATGCGAAACGCCTCGTATTTCCCGCCGTGACGATTTGCAACCAGAACATCTTAATGCCGCGTCGTATGAAGAAACCGGACATCTTCAGCGCGGGACGTTGGCTTGGACTCTTCGGGAAAAACTGGCAGGTGTCCCCCGCGGTTCGAGAAGCACTTACATCGCACGTTGACGGAACTAATAATGAGCCTCCCTGGTCACCTTTCTCTCGCATACTGGACTTCAACCACTTTCTGCCTCCTCCTCGAGACTCTCAGCCCTCCATGAGGCAGTTATTGGACCGTCTGGGGCATCAGCTTGAGGAGATGTTGCTTTATTGTAGATTTCAAGGGCAACTGTGCGGACCACGCAACTTTAGCACCGTAAGTTTGTGTACATTTAACTTCACGATAACACACAATGCAATAATTGTTGTAGTGGAATCGTTATAGTGAACGAGATGACGATTTCTTTCTTGCGCTTGTTTAATTAGTATAAGTTACGCTTTGTTTGTCATAGTCCTACTGCAGTATGCACATGAGTCTTCTGTGCACCATGCACATTTGAACGGTTTTTATCTAATTTAACGCTAACTTTAAAATGGGCATTTGTATGCTGATACTGTATGTATTACTATATCTCACAATGCACTGCTTCTTCACCTTCCATTTCCAATGTATAACTAATCAACTGCAAGTATTTTCAGCTGCAATTTTAATATTTCTCTTTTTGACTGTATTGACTTAAATGCTGTACAGTATACACTGAAAATTGCCTACTACCTTTAAAAAAATAGTAAGTGAAACCGCTGGCATTGTTCCACAAATACTGTTGTCATTGTTGCTATATATAACATGTAGCCTACTTTGCTCAGAATGTGAAATTTACATTTGTCCAAAATGTGCAGTATGCAAGAGCACACTGTACTGAATAATGGATCCCACAATGTAATGCACTTGACCTTATAATTTCCAGTGAGACAAATGAACAGGAAAGCTCTATCGACAGCATTTTAAACATCTCCATGATATGATCAGACTGCCTGATTAAAAAGTCAAAAGAACTATTTTGAAATAAATTAACTCACTTTTTTTTAAAACCAATTGCTGGATTATAAATAAAAATAAATGGGTCATGTGACAATGTATAAAATATTTATCATTGCACTCTTTATCATGCTGCTGCACTTACATGGCCTTAGTTATGACCCCATTTATCTAGATGACTGTTTGGCTTTAATATTGTTTTATGTAATTATATTTATGTCAGTAAACAAACACAATGTCAGTTTAATGTCATGTTGAACACATTCAGCAGTGTGACTCCTGGGATATCAAGCTTGATATATTGCACCACGAGTCGCTCAGCATCCCAAGAGCCTTATCTGCAATCTCCTCGTGTCCAGGTCTCACGTAATTTAGCTAAATGTATGCACTGCGTTGCATTTGTCGTAGAAATTATGATCCGTCATTTTGTCGAGGGCAATGCCCTGTGAATGTCTTTATTCTTCACTCTGCATAATAATTGCATTGCTAGTATGTGAGTATAGAAGAAAAAATGATGAGACACCGTCAAGGTGTGTATTGGGGAAATTATGAATGGATTTATGTGACTCGTTTCTTTTTAACACTTCGTCTTGCTTTCTTTTTTTTAGGGAAATTGCTGGTGTTCAGCATGAATAATTTGGCTGTTGGGCTTGAAGCACTTTGACTTGATTTGTAGTTCAGCATCAATGCAGCTACTGTGGTAGAAGGTCGCTCTCCCTGTGGGCTTGTTTCTATTTAGTCAGTACACACACCTTGCTTTAAACATCTACCATGTAGACACCCAACTTTTTCCTCTGTAATTCCACTTTTTCTATCCCCCGTTCACGCATGAGCAGAGTCACTTTGTCTAATTCATTTGCAGCACCTTTGCATGAGCAGAAAGAAGCTAAGTCAGTCTCAACAGTCTATACAGATACGATTTCATTTAAATTGCATCTATCTTGTACTATCAGCACACTGGAGTCTGAGATTGAAGCGTCAGTCGAGCTTGAAGTAAACTGTAATTATCCTTCTCAACCACTCTGCATTTCTTCTCTCAGTAAAAGAAAAATGTATTTTTTAACAGTATTGTGTTCTGTTTAAGTGAACACTATTGGTAGGAAGGGGTTGTAGTTGAGTTTGATGGATTTTGAGTATTTTAACTTTGTTGGATTTAGATTTTACACTTACTTGACAAAAAAAACTGGAAAAGTTATGGAAATTCAATGGTTAAATGTGTTTATTATTGTATACATCTTATACTTTGTAACACTGGAATATAATATTGCATATAAATAATTATTTAATATTATTATTTCTCTCTTTATTGATGTAGCCTATCTACCTTGAGATGAAGCATGGTACAGAAATTTCCTAAGGTATCTTTATTACATAGTCCATTTCCTAAATCATTTATAGTGTCCGCTCTTCCTCATATTTTCTGACATGTCTTCAGTTGAATTTTTATATGAAAACAATTTTCAAATGAGAGAGAATTTGAATGAGGATGGACATCTCAAGGAAAAAGCTACGTGTCTGCTGCAGATAGATTGGATCGTATTGAGAATCAATGAGCCTTTACTGGCTCCAAAGGCTGGAGTCCAGTGTGGAGACCTATTTGAGAGATTGAGCAGAGACGACATTGAGAGATTGGAGCCTGTGTTCCTGTCCACAGGCAGGCCACTGACAGATAAATCGTAACCCCTTTAGCAGGCCTGGTGGTCTTAAATTGGCCATATTACCTCTCCATTACATCACTGAGTCTGCTGTCGATGTGTGCGACTTGCTGTCAATAGAGGAACTGGTATTGATTTTTGTGGCCGAGTCGAGTTGAGGCACACCCTGTGGCCATCTTTGTGCCAGTATTGATCGCTGTCAGACCGGGAACAACGACCTCTCAAACCTAACAAACACTCACTCACAAAATCCAGTGAATTTCTCAGTTTATCCTTTGAGATCAAACAGACACACACAGCTACCGGGAGACCACAGGCTCATCTTACTGAAGCCTTAGCTTTTTGAGTCTGGATGCTCAATAGTTCATCCATAAATTAAAATTCTGTTTTCATTTGCTCACACTCATGTGGTTCTAAACCCCCAAAATGACATGCACCATACAAGTAGTCCATACGTCTTTTGCACTATATTCCAAGTCTTTTAAAGTTATAAGATGTGCCATCTGATAACCATAAATGACTATTTAATTCCTTTTTCGCTTGCAATTTGGTCTGTTCCTCACACAAAACTATCATTCATGCTACTAAGTGTACCGCCCACGTTTCACGAACTAAGCCATATGTGGATCAGGAAAGCAGGCGACATGTTCAACAGCTTGACTTTGGCTTCAGTGTTCCTTTATAATTTCATCGTTTTCCGATTCAGTAGCATTGATCTGATCCGTCATGACAGCGCAAAGCTATCGTACATCTGGAGCCACCATCCACGGCGAAACGGACAGTGAGTTGTGCAGCTTATTAGACACGCAAGCTTTGCAATCAAAGTTGTTTGACAACTCTGACAAACGGCTTCAGCTTGCTAGGAGTTCGCCATGGTGCACGGGGAGCCCATGAGCGGGCGGCACGGTGCCATTTGGGTCTCAGTGAATTATTCATTTCAGAAGGCGCTACTGTCAGTGTGCTGATCTTGATCGGTAGTGATGGGTATATCAGTCACGCTCGCGAGACACCGGAGCCACCTTCTTCAGCAGTCTTCCTCCTATCATGGTGAAGTGGAAGCTAATAGTGACGTATCGTCTTCTATTTCTAGCCCTGCTGCGTAAGGTGGATTGTGAAATTGCTTTGTGGAGTTGCAGGAATGCAGGGGAAAGCATTAAATAAATACATAAATAAATAAATAATAGCTTTTTTATGTCTCAGGTCGCACGAGAAAGAACTATGTGGAATTCAAAATCATCTGTCAGCATTTCCGCACTCTTCATATTTCATGATAGATTTTTGCATCCATTTATACCCCTTTTCTGTGTTGATAAATATGTTGGTTTTTAGGCGTGAATATAAAAAAACTGGCACCTGTAATAGGACAGATCATGTTTCATCTTTTACAATAATTGCTCATGCATTTTGTTAGATATGTGCTAATATACAGTATATTGTGTTTCAGTGATATTTTTTACTAATAAAAGTCAAGTACTTTGGACACCTGACTGTAGATGCACCCAATGTCCAATATTTACCAAGTACCAAATATGTATTTTGTAGAGTAAATCAAATGGTTACTAGTAGTTCAACGGATCACAAAACCGTTTCTGTGTCATAGATTGGATAGTTTTTTTGGATCAGCAAGAAAAATAAAATCAGCAACAACTACTAGCCTAACTAATAAAGTTCAAACATGATTAAAGACAAGTGAACAGCCAATAAAAATAAGAACAAATACACAAATTGCAAGCATAGATAAATACAACAGAACAATGTTACAAATAAAACAAGGTCGCAGTATTCAGGTACATAAATGTAATAATTAAGTGTAAAATTACACTAGTGTTCACTGTATAAATTAAATGTAGTTTAATCTTCGTCAAACCTGTGTTTTGTTGTTTAATTAGCATTAATGACAGCAGCAGGTATTTATAGCTGCTGTCCCTTTAAGACCTGATGCACGGATCCAGTATGATGATACACATCCGATTTCTTTCTCAGCTGTTTTCTTTCAGTTAAGGTATAACTTTGCATTTACCAGAGTGATTGTTGAGATGGGATTTTTTTTCCGTAATTTTATGTGTATGTGTTTGTTCAAATGCAAGGAGTTAATCCAGTTAATCTGTGGATCGTATGGGTGCCGAAACATAGAGCCTGGTCCGTACGGATCACAGATCAACTACAATCCGTTCAACCACTAACGGTTACCATTTGACCTTTTTTTTTTTTTTTTTTTTTTTTTTTTCAATAACTAGTTTTTGTATCTAAGATTTTTGCTACAAATATATAAATCTGGCAACCTTTTACAATTAGTTTCAGTATGTAAACATTAGATTAACACAATGCATGAACTAACAGAAAGCTATAACAGAAGAAGAAAGCTATTACAACATTTGAAATCTTGATTCATTTATTCAAATACTAATGTTTAATATAAACTTGTGTAATAGAGACTTTAATCTACATTAATAAAAACTGTAAAATGGTTGTTCATTGTTCGTTTATATCAAACGCATTTGCACAAATAATACATTTCATTATCATAAAATACTATTTAATACATATTCTCTACTGACTCAATGTTGGCACATATGGAAAGAAGTTAATTTTGGGCCCTGAATGCATATTTTGAATTTAATGCAATCCGCATAATATTTATCTAGTTCTTAAGAAGATGTGACCATTTCTCATTGCTTTTTTAAGTTCTCGTGGCTGGTTTTATTTTCAAAGAAATCGCTGATTAATCCTGTAAGTTCTCCGCTCCTCCCCTGTGATTCTTTTCCAGTCGACTGAGTCTCTGAACAGAGTCTGCCAACTGACAGCGTCCTACTGGGAGATCAGAGCGCCTCGCTCTTTCAAACTCCCCTCAGCGGCCAGAAAGTTTTAAAGTCGTTTCATTTTTCATAAAGTCCTGTTACAAAGGGCAGAAATGATAATGTATTATTGATGTCTTCAGCCCCAGTGGAGGCAGTTCTCTTGTATTAAAGCAGCAGAGGCACACAAGATGCTTGATGACACTCAGTGGCCCAGCTTTGGCTCTAATAATTTAACACACCTTAGCGCTCTGTTTGAATGCATTATTAGATGGCGTTGTTTGGTCATTTGTCTCTCGTTTATGGGTTAGTAATGTTTTCAAACCCCGAACACAAGGTATTTCAAGGACACCATTTTATAAATTCTGACAAATAAACAAATGTTTTTCTATTCTCAAAATAACTGGAAAAATACTCCAGACAGGCCTCTCTACACATACAGTGAATTATTGTTTCTGCAAACAACACTCATTACAGAGATTCCATTAAGGACATAAACATGACCAATCAATTCTGAAGACAAAACCAGGTTTACATGTGTTTTGACGACGGCTATTGTAAATATTTTCTAATGCACCGTTAGCATATAAAGGTCCTTGCAAAGGCCCGTTCTTTCAAAATAACATGCAGTTATCTGTGCTCAATGGGCCGATGGCCTCGTTGAGGGGACTTCATTGTGAAGTTTCTCAGAAAGACTCTAGCATCGACTCTCTTGCGTCCCAAGGTCAACGCAACCCTAGCCAACTACGCTGTGTTACCACGGTTACCACAGCAACGCTCTCGTCTTGGCAACAGCCTCGCTTCTGTTTGCTAAACGCTTTAGACGCTGTTATCTCATCAGGAGTAGTTTAGATGTAGAAGAAGCTCTGGAGCACTTATTGTCAGTAATGGCGAAAGGGAACAATTATTCTGATGCTTTTAAATATGTTTGTCTGGAAGAGGCAAGAGCTTTTAGAAACATTATAGTGGATGTGCCTTTTGGGCATCTTGTGTGCTTTTTGAAAGTTGAAAATGACTCTTTAATTCCCTAAATTGCTGTCTAGGTTAGAAACATACAAGGTTTTGAGGCATGGACAACAATGAGGTCTCATCAATAATGATTGACTGCTGACCTGGCATCAGTAGAGAAATTCAGGGCAGTTTACTGAATTATCAATTGATTTACTGGGTCACTGCCATATATATATTTTGTTTGTTTGTTTGTTTTTTTGATCATGCACATGCATTTTTTTTGTGCCTTGCGGACTTTTCTGTGGTTTTATGTGGCATTTGTTTGTAAGTTTTGCTTGTCAAATTTTCACATTGGTTAAATGATCTAGATGGCTAACTCAGATGAGAGTTTGAGTTTTCTGTATAATTATAATACTTTTTTGTAAAAACATTTTGATGAAAATATATTATTTGTAAGTATAAAATGTTGACTAATTAACATTTGTAAATAATTTTCAAATAAGTATTAAATAAATGTAAAAAAAAAGGCTAATTGACATTGTGCTGCTAATTTAATTCTAAGCGTGATTCTTTTACTGTGATTCATTGAAATGTGTCAGTGTTGGCATTTTTTTAAAACGTGGTAAAAATGGTAGTTGTTGACTCATGGATGTCTATAATCTTAAAGAAACATCTTAAAGAAACTCTCAGTTCAGTCTCAGAACAGAATCTGTATCTCTTTTTTTGCTATCTTTGCCAGGATGTGTATTTATATAAGCGCTCCATCTGTGAATATCTGCATGTGCATTGGCTGAATCAACCATTCATCTGTCTGTCTGCAGCATTTCATCACACGCCAACTGATTTCTGACACATCCTTCATTGGCATTGAAAGGTTTCTCTCTCAAAGAGAAAGAGGTAAAGATGGCTGTCTGTATCCAGACACATTGCATTTATTTCTGAGATGCGATTCCCTGGAGAGCCGCTACCATTTTTATAACGTCACTAAGTTCTCTAAAGATGTGGCCTTATCATTTCCTTTACACTGAATTTTTCTCATTTGTCCGCGATGGTAATCAGGTTCTCCTGCAGCGAGGAGCAGTTGTGTTTCTGAGGCGCCATGCTCTCCATATCCTGCTGACTGTGATCTGATTAGATGTCCATTAGTTCAGTTTCAATTAAGACTGGCTGGATGAGCTCCTTCTGCCTCAGTGTAGATCAAGTCATGACTTAGAGATGCACTATAATTAATCAAATGATTTCCTGAAACCTTACTTGAAAGACTTTGATTTTAGCTGGAAGTGCAACTGGGTCATTCCTGTTCAGAAGAACCTTTGAACTTTTGAGGAATATGCTTATGTTGATATAAGGAGATATTTCTATTAAGATTTATAAAGGGCATTCAGAAATATTCTGTTTGATTAATTATATCTAAATTATATATTATTTAGCATAATTTGAAAATCACTTGATGAATTAATGTTGCTGTGATAACTAGAAAATCTTTAAACATGCCTTTAAACATAATTCTGTTTATCGCCTGCTTTCTAAAAGTGATAATAGTGCAATGTTAATTTTCTGATTTAAGTCATTCTAAACGAAGTTGAAATTCATCCATCATTAAAAATATTAAGTGTTCAAAGTCCCTTTGTTTATTGTTTTTTCCAGATCTTCACGCGCTATGGAAAATGCTACACCTTCAACTCTGGACAGGATGGACGGCCACTGCTGATCACCATGAAGGGAGGGATGGGAAATGGGCTGGAGCTGATGCTGGATATCCAGCAGGACGAGTATCTGCCTGTGTGGGGAGAGACTGGTACGTCTCATTAACCCAAGTAATCTCATGTGTCTCCTCAGTTTTAGATGAGATCCCATAATATTAACCAGCCCGAATGTTAACAAGTGCTTCATTTGTGCCTGTTTTTATTTCTCCTAAAGAACTGTAGGAGAAATATCTGAGACAGAGCTGATACTTGCATTGCATTTAGCTGGATTCATTCAGTCTCCTGAGGATTTTTTTTTTTCAGATCCTGATCCAGCAGAGCTCTAGTTTTACACTCCTTATTCCTAAAATGAATCCACACTAAAATGATTCCAGCAGAAACTCTTGGGATTCCACCTATTCCTCCAGGCAGATTTGCATAAAATCACCATCACCTGAGCCGTCTAAATGTCAGTGATCTGCTTATGAGGGTTTAGTTTAGGATTAATCTTTGTTTGCTAGACTGGCTCTCTGTCTTTAATATTAATCAGCAGGTTAAACCGAACGGACTGTGAATGAAGTGTTAAATGAACATTCATGTCACAAAGCTCACCTCCAAGGACAGGATCAATTCAAATCCATAAAAAATACTGCTGCTTATAAATACTGCTTCTTAGCAGCATCTTAACTGAAATAGCAACTTTTAATATTTTAATATTAGCATGTTGTTAATATTGACACACATATAAGCTAATTATTTGTTTTTATTAGATTAAACTGCTTGTATTGACTCGTCCTCCATATTGAATGTTTTTTCACTGAGCTTATTGTAGTTTATTCTGGAATTGCAATAATGATGCAAACAAAGAATTTGGCCAAATTTTTATGGTATTTTAGAAGGCAACAATTATGCCTATGATGCATTAAAATGCTAAATAGAGAGCTCACTAGGTTTTGGAACATAGCTGTAGACCACCATAAAAACCAGGTCAACACTCAGAACAACAGTTTATCAGACCAAGCCTAAAAAAATGAACAAGTACAACACTGCAGTAAACAACAACAGCAGCCTTTAGACATGTTTGCCAGCAGAAGGTCAGAATGCTGCAAGGAGAAAATGTCTGTGACCTTTCCGGTAAAGTTCAATCAGTTTTGAGCACTCAAAATGCAGAAAGTGACGTCAGGCCAGATCCTATTGATCAAAAAGTGGCAAAGGCACAAACACACGTTACAGCTGCAACCCAATTACAAGTGATGTGATACGTCCAGAGCAGGAAGTGAACCTCACTCGCGTCTGTCTCTCAGTGGGACCAGTTTAACCTCTCTACGCCTCTGTAATTGAAAAGAGAGAGGGGGTAGATGGGAAACCCTGCCCACCTGCCTGTGTCACCACCCGACATTTACAGAGATTGTTTTTATAATGCTGTGATTTCCCGAGGAGTTCTGCTCTCGCTCCTTCAAATTTCTCCAAACGCCAGGTGCTCTCGAAGGTCTCCGATATCTAATCACATCCTCCAAGCAGCACTCTGGTTACTCGGGTGAATGCTGTCCTGAAATCTCTTCCACAGCTGACTGGATTTCTCTGTAATTACAGAGCAGCTGTCTCGAAGTCTTGACAATGCCAGACTCCTCCAGAAACTCTGCACTGCACTGTTTCTCTCTAAGGCTTTTCACACTGCGCTTAACCCTGGGTTAACATCTTTTTAACCCATGTGTCACACTTTCGAAAGGGGGTTAGCATTACTTTTAACTCTGGGTTATAAAGCCCTGCTGACCCTGAATTACATACCAAAGTGGTACAACATGAAACTAGAGTGCTGGAATATTTTGGCAAGACTTTAAATGAAAGGTTATAAGGGAAAAAATCCCAGATTTTCAACATGGTCTCAGACTTTTCATCTCACCCTGTACTTGTCCAGTCTTGTAAATATGCAAATAAGAACATTAGTCCAGAGTTTACACTGTAAAATACTGAAGCCTGACCTGGAATTGAGTTTAACAAGGCCTGGTTTTGATAGTAAAACTTTTGAATTAATTCTGTCTGAGTGCTGGATGATGCCCTAGATCAGTGGTTCTCAAACTTTTTACACCAAGTACCACCTCAGAAAATAATTGGCTTTCCAAGTACCACCATTATGACCAACATTAAAATACATTTAAAAAAAAAACGAGTCAGTTTTATTCCTAATAAGAATATTTATTATTGTCAGCCAATTAAAACATTGTAAGTACACAGTTTGAACATTAACACTGCACCGTGCTTACTTCCAGTTAAATAAAAAACGTAATTATTAAATTAAAATATATTGTACCTAAAAGTTAAATAAAAACTGTACTTTACTTCAGTGTTAAAAAACTGTACTTAAATAAAGATTAAATGAAAATGTATCATACTTAACATTTTAGTACAGAAACTTAGTTTTTATTTAACTTTTAAGTAGCTACAATACATTTTCATTTAATCTTTATTTAAGTACAGTACAGTTTTTATTTAACTTTTAAATAAAGTACTTGATTAAAAAATTATAATAATTAACACAGGCTGTATGTGTAGCTGCAAGTAACTACAATCATGCCACGTGTTCACCAAAGCCAGCTGAAAACGCCCAGCTGTGAGCGCTTGAGAGGGCAGCGTATTTTTTATTTTATTTTTCATTTGAGACGCTGTGGTTGCTATGATATGGAATATTCGCTGAAGTAATATGGCAGACGCATCGCGAATGAAATGTTTCTCCAAACATAATTTTTCATAACAATATTATTGTACTCTGGCAATTCCATCTGGTAAAGACATAAATACTAGGAGACAAGCAATATTAACTTCTCCATTGTTGTTCAGTCATAGTACAAGCAGGGTGTGACGGTATTAGTCCCGCCCCTCCTCCACTGTGATTGGTTAGCTGACTAAAAAGTGACAATGATGAGCGCTAAGTTTTATCCAAAGATGAACATTCATCAACTCTCGGCGCCGAGAAATAATGCCGCGTGCTCAGCATGAAAAAGACGCTCCCATTTAAAACAATTGAAAAAAAATCGCTAGCCTCGAAAAAAAACCCCTGCTTTGGTGGACACGCGGCCTAATTTATATATAATTCAGAGATTCCTCTGTGTACCACTAGAGGAAGCTCACATACCACTAGTGGTACGCGTACCACACTTTGAGAACCACTGCCCTAGATGATCTGCTAATATACAATTCATGAAACGGGGCATCTGTGAGTTTACTGTGGCCGGCTGGATCATTTCCCTCATGTTGTTCTGTTTGTGCGTTAATTATCATTAAGCAGATGTTTAAAAGGCGAAAATGGTGATAAAGCAGGTGGGAGACATCCGTACCTCCTCTGTGTGTCATAGTGGATGTGCTTGGGAACTACATTTGTAACAATAGTCATTAGTAGTGTCACATGTGGACCGCTCTGTGGACTACATGAAAATCTAGCAGGCTGTGAAAGAAAGCCAGCTTTTAGACTGTCATATACTGATTAAAAGTATTTAAATGACACCGGGTAGTGTCAAACGCAGCCTACAATCTGTGCTAACACTGATGTTTGCTTAGCTGTCTATAGAGACGCGTCTCGAAACCTGAGGATTATTCCCGTTTACAGTCTGAGGATGACACATGGCTAAATGTCAAAACATTACAGACGTGAAGCTGTTTGAAATGCTGTGAGACTAGTACTCTCTTCCTATCAGTGTAGTGGTTTTTAATGTTGTTTCTGGTTTGTTCTGTTGTCATATTGTCTGATGTCTTTTTCATTTTGAATATTGTTGATTTCCTGTTTGCTAATTTGTGTTGTGCATATAATATGACTGCATATGTCTCTCGTTGAGAACCAAATGTTTAAACTCGAGCTCATTTGTTGCAATATTCACAATATTTTATCACAATTGTAACGTGTTGTTATGGACTTATGCACCGTTTGTATTCATATTCGAGGTGGGACATTCTTAATTCCTATTTGAGACTTTGGGGTCAAGTAGGAAGATAACATAAAAAGAAAGAAAACTATGATGGTAGGTTTGTATTTGTGTAGGTGTACAATTATCAACAAAACTATCCTCGTTTACTTAGTCTTATTGTGAAACTTGTGGTGGAGATACTTTTACTCTTGATTTTATTTTTGACTTCATATTTTGATTATTGATGGTAATATTTGAAAAACTAATATTTACAATCATCTCTTCTTTAAAGTTGACCTTGTTTGTAGCATTATTGCATTGCTTTATTGTTATAGTGACTTTAAGTTAAGTATTTCAGGACAAGTTTTTGTAGTCATGTTTTGGGTTCTTAGTTAAGATTAATTTGGTTTAATTAGTGGTGTTTGCCTATTTGAAATTGGTGAACAAGCACCAATTTTCACATGTTGTGAAGAAAACACATTTTCTTCATCGACTGTCATGATCTTCTTTTACTTTGTCAATGAAAAAGACTCTAGGGTTCAACTTGAGACTGTTTGATACTGTGATATAAGCTGAAAGCACAGCCCATATGATCTGATATCATCTGTTCTTCTGAGACACCTGCATTAAGTACATGTCCCAGTCTTCACGTCTCTTTTTCTCTTCTCACAGATGAGACGTCTTTCGAGGCGGGAATCAAAGTCCAGATCCACACGCAGGATGAACCGCCTTTCATCGATCAGCTGGGATTCGGAGTGGCTCCAGGCTTCCAGACGTTCGTCTCCTGCCAAGAACAGCGGGTACCAAATCATTGTTCTTTTTGTAAATTTCTTGGTGCTGGAATCATCTGCGATTGTGTCAGTCTGTTGTTTAAGTGCTAGTTTGTTTTGACTTCTGCTATGTTAGAAGATGCTTTTTATATATTTATGGGCCTTATTCCCTCTGTTTATGTTTGTTTTGAATGCTTAAGCACAGGTAGGCTGTGCGCTCAGCCTGCTGCTCTTCACGCTTGGAGTAACACAACTAAATTTCTGAATGTGAAACGCACTCAGAGAGGAAGTGCACATTGATATTGTGACATTATTCAGGAGGAGGAACTTGATGCTAATGAAGCACTAAATTTTCAACATGAATTCTTCCAAGAAGGCACAACAGCGTCAGTGTAATGCAGAGTGTGCTGAAAATCTACGGGAAATTTTCTATACATGCCCCTCTCCCATCCATCCTAATGCACGATTCCAGCAAAACCAACAGCATGAAGGACCCCACAACAGTTCTTTCAGGAAGAGGTCCTCAGAGCCCGCTGAATCTCAACAGATTGGCTGATAAGTGCAACCCCCTACCTCCTGTGATATTACAAAGAAAAATAGTGACTTTTTTTGTGCAACAGTGTGCTACAACAGGTGAGTCGTACACCACTGTAACACACTCTCCTCTTTCACTTTTCCGTTTGTATCAAAAGACTAATATATGTATATGTATGTTTACTCCGCACCACTACAAATCATCTTATACTTCCCCAGCCAGTGGTCACAATGTTTCTTTCTCAGTATTTATGTGAACAGCATAGTTTGAGTGTATTTTTTATCTTTATCTTAGTTGTATGTAAACATTTATATATATATATATATAGCATACGCAGTAGGTTAGTCTGTGTATAGGTTTATAGTGTTCAATTGTTGTATGTCTGTATTTATGTAGCACCGTGGTCCTGTGAGGCACGAATTTCGTTCCACTGCATGTCCCCAATGTAGTGGAATACAATAAAGCTCAACTTGAACTGAACTTGAACTTGTCACATACTGTAGTTTTTGAGAGTTTTTTTTTTTTTTGGTGAGAATGTACTTGTTTAGACTTTAAATATGCAGTTTGTTAATAAAGATAACATGTATTTGAAAATTTTCTTCAACGTTTTCGGAGATGTGAGCTCCAGGGTGTCAGCGGCCGTTCAGCGCTCATAAACCTGCCAAGAGCAGCCTTACCTCAGCCAGATCTTCTGGAATTTGCCTCTGGCTCTGATGTCTCTATAGTGATTAAACATGAGATATCATTTGTTTTGGGTAAATCTAATGGGCAGTCTTTGGTCTCATTAATCTATTATTTGTTCCAGAGCAAAGAGTTTTGGCTTAGGTCAAAATCTCATCACGTTATATTTTATGTAACATTAATTTTATGAGTGAGTCAGCAGTAAAGACTTTTATATTGAAAGAGATTGAAACAGAGTTTTAATCAAGGTTAAAACAAGGTTAAAAAAAAGTTATTTTTACTTTCAACAAAACCTTCTAAGATGCAGCCAACAAATGCACTTAGCAGCGCTGTCATCGGAAATCACCCTTAACAGATGAAAAGCTGACAAAGTCGCTTCCTCAGCGGACAGTCAAACTAATGTTTTATTGTGAATATGAGATTGAGCTGAATAATGAATGCTGTTATGCAGGTAATCACACTCCCTCGGTCCATCTCTCTCTCATAATACTCTACATAATACAGTGAGCTTTTAATACAGTAATATAATAAGTTTTCAATGAAGCAACTCGATATTTCTTCGTTACTAGTTCTAAAGTGACGTTTTCGAATTAGTAACAGAGGCTTGGGCTCAGCTGTTAAAACTGTCAAACTGAGATTTGAATCCATGGTAGAAAGTAGTTCTGCACAAAAGAGGGTATATATATATATATATATATATATATATATATATATATATATATACTATTCGTTCATCATAGTAGAAGTAACAAGCCTTTAATATTGATTTAAATCGTACATCATTGGGAATAATGGGACTTTCACACTTTAGCAATGAGAATATATGGTGAAAATGTGCTTAATAGTAATGAATAATGTCAAAATGCAAAAAACAAATCTCTTTGTCATAAAATAGCCTTCATTTTCACTATTCAGAAAAGTCTCATGGTGATAAAATAGACTTCATTTTCACTATTCAAAATATAATTTCCTGTTTTTAGTTTGATTTTGAGCTGAGATATGATGTGGACAGCTTTGTGAGATTCACCCAAGAAGAAATTTGGTCTCCCACTTCCACAAACATGATTTGATTTTCAAATGAGAGCGAACGGCCGACATAGAGGTCAACCCTGCTGTCTGGAATAAATATTATTTATTTATAGGATTCTCAGAATCCATGTTTAATTTTCTTGAAGGCCACATCATGATATAAAAACAGCAGCGTTGTTTCTGTGAGAGAAAGAAACAGGCGAAATCAAGGTGTATGTGATCGATAAATAAGAGTCAAAGAGACGAGCAGACGATCTGACTGGATGAAGACAGACAGAAAGGTGGTTGATATGCACAGACGGCTCTCTGCTCTTGTAATTGGAGGTCAGTGCGTCTCCCATGTGCAGTGGATTGATTTCAGTAACATTTCCCCTCATTTATTTTCCTCTTACACAAAGATCAAGCCTCTGTCTCTAGATGCATCACTAAGATTCAATGTGACTGGCGTTTACAGGATTAGCATCTATCTCTGTCTGTCACTCTCACCATGGTTCACACAGTCAGCGTTTGGGATTGACAACTGTATTTACTAATGGATGGGACTCTCAGACTGTGTGGAAGATAGAATAATGTTTATATGTAGTTAACTTTAGTGAATTCGTAATACCATACCAATAGGTATCTGGTCAAAAATGTGGTTTTGTTTGATTATTTTGTATATGCACCAATCAATACTCAACAGGAAAATTGTATTGCTCTACGTCCACACAGCTATGCTATTTTCTTCAAATTAAGTCACTGTTCTTCTTTTAATCGCAAACACAACTTTGAGTAAATGAGGCTTTCTATAGAATATGCCAGACCCATTAGTCACTGACATTCACCTCACGTAATTAATGTTGCATTAGCACTTGTGGAAAGCAGTAGTAGTACTGCTGTACAGTCCAGAGTTTGACATTAGCATGCTGCCAAGCTAACAAGGCAATATCCTAACAAGTGGAAAAATATAGACCATGCACAAATTGTGGGTAAAATTGCTGTTTTTAATTAGGCTGAACTATTTTTAATGGTTCTTTTCCTACTGAGCTGGTTGCATTGCATTCTGGGATTTGGATACATGCCAAAACAAGGTATCTTAGGAGGCAGCATAATAATGCATTCTGTCTTTCAGAACAGTTTTAACATCAAGGATCCATCTATAATGCCTTCAAATACTGCCTATGTTGCCAGCTTACTAGTTTTCGGGGCGAAGTCAACATGTCAGATGCTGTCAGTAAAGCTTGCATTGTTTTGAACCTGAATCTTTCCTCTAAGGTTTCACGTAGGATGTTTATAGATAGTGAATTCATATGCGGTAACGTTGCGTCGGGCATTAGCTTGCTTTACCTTTTGTGTCTGGAAGCTTGTGTGTGTGTATTTTTAGTGCATATGCAGCGTTTGTTTATAGTGTACGTGTGTGCACATTTCTCAAGCTGATAGTGAGGTGTCTTCAGGGATTATAGCGTTGTCCAAAACCTAGTGATGTGCCAAATAGACTTTTTGTAAAGGCTGTTCCAAAATTTATGCAGAAACATTATGCAGCCTTTTAAGATGCTTTGTTTGGTTGACTGCAGCATTGCATGTATACTAATTAATTCAGCTTGAGAGAGATGTCAACATACCTCAATATAAATTCCTAGATTTAATTTAATATTGAAAGATATTAAAAATAGTTGGAATTGTGAATATTTATGCTTATTAGATTAATATTCTTAAATTGTTAGCAACATGTTAAAGGGTTAGTTCACCCAAAAATGAAAATTAGCCTGTGATGTACTCGCCCTCGAGGCATCCTAGGTGTATATGACTTTCTTCTTTCAGACGAATCAAATCAGTTATATTAAAAATTGTCCTGGCCCCTCTAAGCCTTACAATTATGTAAGTGCTTGCTTTTTGTCAACAGTCCAGAAGACGTGAAATAAAGTGTGCGCATCCATCATAAAACGTGCCTCACACGCCTCCAGGGGGTGAATAAAGGCCTCCTGCAGTGAATACATATTTTATATGTCAATAATATGTAGTTTTTATAAGATAAATATCCATATTTCAAACATAAACACTTTTTTCTCTTCTGGTGGATGACGTAGGACGTCGGCGTTGTGTGATTAGGGACTAGCGCAGAGAGAGAACAAAACAAAAACCGCCGGTAGAAGCACACGAATTAGAAAAATCTCAAGCAATATAACAAACTGGTTTTCCTTTGCTAAAGTAAGGACTTTGTTTCCTTTGGATTCAGAGGCGCGTGTAAATCTGCCGGAAAGGCTTGCAATCTCAGTGGAAGTGAGGAAAAATAGAGGATTTGGAAAAACGCAATTTGCTACAGGATAAGCCATTTTATTAAGATGTGTGCACTTTATTTCGAGACTGGTTTTCCTTTGAGCGAGGCTCGCCGAAAGTCACACAAGGAAATTGTTCGTCTTTGTTTCCTGCACGCTTGCTCCTGCATTTTTCCTCATACGCATCGTATATGGATTTCATCGAGCTTAATATACAGCATTAAATTAAGATAAACAAAGTTTGTTCTACACGAAACACAAACTACTATAATGCTTACAAGAATAGGCTACACTAAAATATAATTAAAAGTCATAGCATCAAGATACACTTGAAAATGTATGTAATTCATGTATTTGCTTGCCTACTTTAAACCATCATCGACTGCTTGTAATAACTTCCGATTGTGATCTATAGTTGATTTTGATTCTATTATAAGCAGAGTAGCAGACACATGCACTCTTTGTATGTTTAATAATGCTACACTGCTAATATTTGTCATAAACATCCTTTATTGCTATAAACAAATACCATGAGCTGCATACAAAACATATACAGAAAATGTATTGTCATAATCATGTCTATTTGCTTTCATATTTCATGTGTAGAAAGATGTTTCACTCGATTTTTTTTTTTTAATAAGGAAAGATCTAGACTAGAGAGTGAACGCGCTCTGACTCTTTTCGAAACAGCGCCACCATTCTCACACTTTTGTGCAACAGCAGCTGCTCCGGTCACGTGATCCTAGCTCAAATCTAATTGGACGGCCTGTGTTTCGCTTTGTGAAGCTGAAAATATTAGTTGGACTGGTGCGAAAAAAAAAAAAAACAATTGCGCGAATGTTCGCAGTCTATGTGGAAGCATCCATAGAAATGTATTGTTTTATTCCAGCGCGTCATCGTGTCCGATATTCGTTTCGCTTTCTCGCGCTCAGTGTGGAAAGGCTTGGAGGGGCCAGGACAATTTTTAATATAACTCCAATTGGATTCGTCTGAAAGAAGAAAGTCATATACACCTAGGATGCCTCGAGGCTGAGTACATCACAGGCTAATTTTCATTTTTGGGTGAACTAACCCTTTAATGTCAAACTCGTTAATGGTTAGAAGCCATTGTGATTTGAGTCTCCTGTACACTCCATGTGAGGAGCAATATTTGTGTTCAGCTGTTTTGAAAAGTGTTTTAAATAATTATATTTGTAATGAATTCACGTAAGAGATTCAACAAGATACTATTGCTATTTCTTTCTGTCTTGTAGCTGACGTATCTCCCTCCTCCATGGGGCGACTGTAAGGCAACACCCATGGATTCAGATTTCTTCAACACATACACTATCACCGCCTGCCGCATCGACTGTGAGACACGATATCTGGTGGAGAATTGCAACTGCCGCATGGTGCACATGCCCGGTAAACACACACACACAGTAATGTATCAACAGAACCAGATATATGATGTCTGCAATGTTATAAATCTATCTGTGCTATTCTCTTCTGAACACCAACAGACAAAGCACCAATATTTCTCCTGAAATTCATCATTTTGGTTTATTCTGTAGCATAATTCTCAATTAAACACCCTAAAATCTTAAAGTAGTAGCTACAATGAAAGTTTGTGAGAATTTCATTTCCAACAGTCTCATCTTTTTTTAGTGTCTCTACTAGTTTAGTGTGTTCTGCCCAGCAGTTATTTAATAAATTAACTAATTAATTGCTAATTCTTGAGGTTTATTCCTTTTCAGAACGAAATGTTTTCAAGCTGTTTTTAAGCCTATGATGATGATTTTAAACCCTCGCTGTGCCCCTAAAGCTGTTTAGCATGTCGTCTTGCTTAAATTCTTGTTGCTAGTTTTTGGCTTAGTGAAAGTAAGAGGATTTTAACTTGAGCGAGTAGAAAAACCCTGTTAGGATCCAGCACCCCACTGAGTTCTGTACGTCCGTTTGAAATACGGCCCTCTGATCATCTCTAAAGACTTTGTCATTAACTAGATCTGAGCTGCGTCAAACAGGGATTTGCTGTATCTTCAACGCCATCTACACTGTGACAAAACACTGTGGAATTCTCTGGTTATAATAAACAAAGCTGTCTGCACTGGAACATCACAGACAGTAGCTTTGTAGACCTTTTTTTTATTATAACTAGAGATTTGTAGCCAACTTCATTGATTTTAACAGAGCCTTGTTGATAAACAAACTAGTTCATTATTACAAGAACATTTTAATTTTGTAGCATCACTGGCGTACGCGGTCCAGACATGTTTTTCATTCAGCATCTCGTCGATTGTATGCACTCTTTCTCTCACTGCAAGAGTCCTTGAGCTATTCGAGGAAACTTCAAGACCTGAATAAATACAATTAATTAAAAGAGGAAATCTGATTTTTGAGGAGACGTTCAGAGCTGATAACAACAGCGTGATGGACGGCGACACGTTTTAATTAACAGACAGACACAGGCCGTTTCATTTCACCTTTAGCCAGAACATCGTGTTCTTCTCTCTCCGCGGCACATCTTTTGTTCTTTATCCTCACGCTTTTCTTAAAGGGTAACTTGTACAAAAAAAACCATTCAGCTCTTATTTCACCCCAAAATCAAAAGCAGATAATAAGAAAATGCATTATGCATGAAGAAAATGGGGCCTATTTTGTATAGTAACTATTATTTGCATCACAATTAAGCACATTTCTCATCACTTTAATGAGTGTGGGCATTTTACCTTAGGGTTTGTTTGTAATTCTCATTATTCTTAATGATGTTTCTCATTAGATTCTCATTACTGTAAAAAAGTCTCAAAAATCCTTTTGTCTCTTTTTATTGACATCAGCATAAATTAAAGACAGCACACAAATACTGCTATTAGGGATGTAACGGTATGAAAATTTCTTATCACGATTATAGTGACCAAAATTATCATGGTTATCAGTATTATCACGGTATTGTTAAAATGTGCTGGAGATGTTCAAAAAGTACCGGCACATAAATCACTTGACCAAGTTTTATAGTTAAAAATGACCAATGATGTTGGGATTTTAAATGACAACTTGACTGACAACAGTTTAATAGATGTTCAAATATCTAACGTTCAAATAAAGCTTTGAAAAAGTTTCATAAAAATGTAAACCTCACATTTCAGAAAAGGGTTAAGTCAAAATGATAATTAATAAATGATTATATGTATTTTATCTGCTCCATAAATAATTCTAGATAGCTTATCTGAATTGTTTAAATTTGTAGAATCCATATAAGCTTGTTTTTCATCAACCGGTCAAAATTTACAGCAGAGCATGCAAATTCGGTGCGTTTTTGGCCAGACAGAAACTGCACAAAGGCTGAATGTAAATATAAGTCTCTGTATATCCACTTTCTGATACTGGGTGGCGCTTATAGAAAAGCTGAATACAGCTGTTTCCCGTGAACTCCGTGAACAAAGCAGTATTGAGATTAAGAAGATTAAGAACACTTCTAGGTATTACATGGAGCGAAGATGAAAAAAATGCCATCGAATCGTTTCTGAAGACAGTCAGAACCTTCAGAGGTACATTCATATAATTAATTCATTCATAAATTAATTTGCATAATTCCCTCAGCACTCTTTTAAACTCAACTTTTCCGCACTGTTTTCACTCAAAGCGAAACTACTCTGCTGCTGTGCGCACGTGACACTGTTACTGAAAACTGTGCTTTAAGCTGGACAGTATTTATTTATCGTGAGATGTTCAAATCGTGGTAATCGAATACGGTTTTAATGATAATTCAAAAATGAAACGGTAATACTAACCGTGGGGAATTTTAGCATGATTTATCGTCAAACCGGTAATCGTTACATCCCTAACTGCTATACTGTATATGCTGCATCATCATTTAAATAGATACTTTTAGAAAATGTTGTTTTTGAGGTAAGGTTATATATAATATATATACATACATACACACACACACACACACACTTCCAGTCAAAAGTTTTTGGACAGCAAGTTTTTTAAAGAATTCTCTTCTGCTCACCAAGCCTGCATTTATTTGATCCAAAATACAGCAAAAACAATAATATTGTGAAATATTTTTATTATTTAAAATAACTGCTTTCTATTGGAATATATTTTAAAATGTAATTTATTCCTGTGATTTCAAAGCTGAATTTTTAGCCTGATTAGCCCAGTCACATGATCCTTCAGAAATCATTCTAATATATTGATTTGCTACTCAAAAACATTTATTATTATTATTATTATTATGTTGAAAACAGCTAAATATATATTTTTTTAGGTTTCTTTGAATAATAGACAATTCAGAAGAGCAGCATTTATCTGAAATATAAACCTTTAGTAACATTATAAATGCCTTTATCATAATTTTTGATCAATTTAATCCATCCTTTCTAAATAAAAAGTATTCATTTCTATAATTTAATAATTTAATAATACATATATAATGATTTAAATATACTGACTCCAAGCTTTTGAATGGTATAGTGTGTAATGTTACAAAAGCTTTTTATTTCAGATAAATGTTGATCTTTGATCTAAACTCAACTGTTTTAAATATTGATAATAATAATAATAATAACAAATGTTTCTTGAACAGCAAATCAGCATATTAGAATGATTTCTGAAGGATCATGTGACACTGGAGACTGGAGTTATATGACGCTGAAAATTTACCATTGTCATTACAGGAATAAATTACATTTTAAAATATTCAAATAGAAAGCTGCTATTTTAAATAGTAAAAATATTTCACAATATCACTGCTTTTGCTGTATTTTGGATAAAAAAAAGGCAGGCTTGGTAAGCAGAAGAGAACTATTTAAAAAACATAAAAAAATCTTACTGTCCAAAAACTTTTGACTGGTAGGGTGTGTGTGTGTGTATATATATGTATATATATATATATATATATATATATATATATATATATATATATATATATATATATATATATATATTTGTTTATTTATGTATTTTTTGCTTGAAGATTATAAAACGTGTTTTGGGCATTATGACTTGTATTTTTTACATTTTATTTTTTGCACTGTGACATTTTTATGGCAATTTACTTGCCGTACTGCCTAATTTATGCTAGGTTTTTTTTTTTTTTTAATATATAAAATTGCACTGTACTGTAGATGTTTCTGGGAGTCTTCGTTGCTTATGTAGGCTGTGTTTCTCTGTCTTTAGGAGATGCTCCATATTGCACTCCGGAACAGTATAAGGAATGTGCAGATCCGGCTCTAGGTGAGAAATTTGCCTCTTCTGTTGAAACGTTTCAGTCTAGAGGCCAGTTCTCCTCGCTGAACCCATCCGCTCCTCATTACTGATGTCTGAACCTGAGGCCATGATGGGACAGCTCGATTTATGACCCCTTTCTAACCTCACCACCCACTTCCCCAGGCCTTTTTATACTTCATCTGTCCCGTTGTTTCTCCAGCCAGGATGTTTGAGGTTAAGAGAAATGTTCTACCTTTTTCTTCGGATCTAGATTTTCTGGTGGAAAGAGACAATGACTACTGCGTTTGCGAGACACCCTGCAACATGACGCGCTTCGGCAAAGAGTTGTCCTTCGTCAAGATCCCCAGCAAAGCCTCTGCCAAATACCTGGCCAAGAAGTTCAACAAGACGGAGCAGTACATTGCGTGAGTTCCATTTAAATGTTGCTTGTCTCTGGTGCTGATTACAAAATCGTCTAGAGTTTTGGCCATGACGAGACATTTGTTGGTTTATAATTGTCACGTTGCACTAGATATATCAGAAATCTCTGTAAACCAAAACATTGAACAGTTTTGCTAATCTGACATTGTGCAACTGTATCTTAACAAGTTGAAGTTTGTGCAGACACCTAAAATAAAAAATAGTGACATAATTGAGAAAACTACTTATTTTCAAAGGATATTTCTTGCAGTTGGCAAATATTTTTCTTTTTTTTGAGGTTATGTTTTAAGCATAAACCTCAGTAAATCACAAAAAAATTGCCAATTTTAAGAACTGTGTAATTTAGGGTTGTTTGTTATGCCCTACTTGTTTAATTGTCCAGATTGGCAGCTGTTTAGTGCCTCATTAGTAATTAACCAGGATCTTTGTCTGCCCTCATGCAAGATCCAGACAGCCAATCATCTGAACAGCTTAAAGACCAGACAACAGCATGGCAGACATGTAACACATCGCTGCTTTGACAAACACGCTAAGAAATGTCAGGAAATGTCTCCACATCCTCAGCCATCTGGAACAACATGCATCCTGATTAAGTTTACAGAGGGAGGTCAAGAAAGTTGCTGTTAGTTTGCTGTGTATTCTACTGGCAGTTCTACTTGTTTGGATATCAATTTAAATACTAAGAGGCAAATATTAAAGTCAGCATGTTTTAAACTATTAACTGTTGTTCATGAAGGCTGGAAGTGAAAAGTCCTCATATTCAGATGTGCATAATTATTAGGCAGGTTTTCTTTTAAGATAAAATGAGCCAAAAAAAGAGATTTAACAGACTGAAAGTCAAAAATTATGAAATGCCAGCCCGATCTCATGGCAATTTGTACATATTTTACGAGGTGGCTAATTCGTATGACCTCACTCGTACAAATTCATACGATTTTTGAACCCCGCCCCTATACCTACCCGTCACTGGGGTTTAGACAAATTGTACAAAATCGTACGAGTGAGGTCGTACAAATTAGCCACCTCGTAAAATATGTACGAATTGCCGTGAGATAGTGTTGGAAATGCCCATGAGAAGGATGCAATACTAATGCAACACTAGAATTTGCAAAGTTAAGGCATGACCATTGGAAAGCGAAATGCTTAGAATTAGAATTAAGAATTGAAGAATAAGGTGTGAAACCATCAGGAACCATTTAGTCTCCAGCACCACCATTTTCCAGAAGTGCAATCTCTTTTTTGGCTCAGTTTATCTGTAAAATAAAATCTGCCTAATAATTATGCACACCTGAAAATAAGGAGTTTTTCACTTCCAGCCTTCGTGGACAATTATATATCACTTATAAATGATTAAATGCAAAATGAATGGCAGTTCTAAAGATTGATGTGGTTTGGAATTGGTAAAATGGGCTAGAAAAAAAGAATTTGATCAGAATATCAACGTGCCTAATAATTATGCACGCACTGTAAAGGAAAAAATTGTGTTCCTAAATTTATCAAAATAAAATGACTCTTCTTTTCAGCTGAGGTGTTAACTATTACTTCAGTGAAATTGGTTGTGCCGTTCCATGTTGATCTAAACATTAATTTGTGAAATTATTACGGCAGCCTAAAAGCACAAAACAGTGACAATCAGAATTTTATGAAACCATTTTCTTATATTTGCATGAACTAAATGGAGAAGAACTATTATTTGCAGTATTTTGCATTTAGAAAATGAAAAGAGAAGTCAAGTGGAACAATTGTAAATTATTTGCAGTATTTTACATTCAGAACAGGAAAAGAGAAGTTACTGAAGAACTTGGGAGAATTTAATCTTCTAAACGCAACGGCTGAATGCCTCTATTTAGTTTTCTGCTTGTTCCCAAAGATATTGATGACTATACAAGAGGCTCAAAATCAGATCTCTGCCATGGTTTCTTATATTTAGGAAATGAATCACACTAACCCTAACCCTCATCTTTGACAGTAACAGGGTATGTATTAATCTAAAGCAGAGATGCTTATGTTTTAAACCCAGATGACGTAACGTCTAGGTTTTAAAGGAGGAAGATGGTGTTTTTTTTTTTTTGTAATACTTGGATTTAAAGTAGCACCTCATTACCATTCTTCAATAAACCTGCTGCGAAAGAACCATTAAGGCTAACCTTTTTAGTGTTTTTGGCTTCTAGGTAGCTTTGAAAAGCTTGGGCAAACACTCATAAAATAACTGCAGCCGTCGCCTGTAGCTTAATTAAACATTTAATATGTATTCAGAGGGGTCCAAAATTTTTTTACTTTCACACCATCTGCAGTGAATGTGTAGGAATGTTCTTAAAAACTCCGTTTATTTTTTTAAGAAGTTGAGTAAATTATAGCAATATGATATAAAGTGTAAAGTGCCACTACTTGATGTGCAAAAACGTAACAGATAGGCTCAGAATCAACTCCAGCTGTGTCTAAAATGGCCTGAGGTCTCTGCTGGAATCGACTCCAACCATCTGCTTACAGCAGTGGAAGATTAGAGAATGAAATGCTGTGAAATTGGCAGAGATTGTGGATCGATGCTTGGAGGATGGTGCGAAAGATGGGGAGGCTTGTGGAAGTAAATGCACTTGGGGAGTCCTCACCTTTCCCTTCTGTTCTGCTCTTTAGAGAAAACATCCTGGTGCTGGACATCTTCTTCGAGGCCCTGAACTACGAGACCATAGAGCAGAAGAAAGCCTACGAGTTAGCCGGCCTTCTTGGTGAGCGGTGATTTCCGAGATGTCAAGATGAATTCACAAGCCTTGAAATTAATTTATGCTTTAATATTTACAGGTGTTCTTTCACCCTGTAAAAATAATAGCTTTCTTAAAAGAAGTCACAGTGTTTCACTTTTTAGAAAGTCAAACTAACTTATAGTGACTCTAAACTGAGAACATAAAGACCATAAAGTTGTTGAACAGCAGCTTGTAATTTTACAATCAATTTATGCATGATATGTTGCAAAGCTTGTTTGTTTGTTCATGTGGCTAAATACTGAACTAAACTATTTCAGGTGACATTGGCGGACAGATGGGGCTGTTCATCGGGGCCAGTATCTTAACCGTCCTGGAGCTCTTTGACTACCTGTATGAGGTAAGACCTCCATGATTCAAATTCAAACCTGCACCTGCTATTTCTTCTTTTCTCAATGTATTAAAGACTCTTCAGAGATAATTACCTTGAAACTCGACAGCTGTGGAAATTTCTGTCACTCAAAATGGCACATATTCTCCTTTTCCCCATAATTGTGTTTGGTATGACCTTCACAAAAGCTGTGCTCTCTTAACGTTAGAGCTTTCTTACACTTGGGACCCTTTGCCACACTCCGCATCTGAATGGAGTGTAAATATATTTTTACTTTTCAAGCCTTGGCTCAGGATGTGATTGCTTTCAAGATATCAAGACCTGAAGGCGAAGGGTGGAATTGTCTCTTGATTGGGAAAATTGTCATCGGATGTGATAATAGACAATCCAGCAGGCAAGCAAGCAGAACAGTGCAGAAGGAAACTACTAGAATCTTATTCAAAGCAAGCCGAGGACTCAATGTTGTTGGCAGATGCAGTGCTTCAGGCATTATGAAGAAATAATTTCGTTGTGCATGCACACACTCTGTCATTAGCATCTTAATCAACATAACTTCTGCTAAGAATATTGTCCTCAGATCTTATGTTGAATATGACTGATAACCATTGGTCTCATCTGCAGAAGTATTACACACTTGGGTAGGCGAAGTTGTGTAAAACGTATTGCAATATTATTCCCCCTTTTGACAATTTTCAGTATAAATCTTTGTATTTGACCATATGGCCACATTTTTCAAATTTATGTAAAAATATCTATGCCCCTGCAAGTCATAAATCATCACAACACTCATGATTTTGCTTAATGTTATATTGCCAAACACCCAATCCTATTATACACTAAAACATATGACTTTAAAAACAGGGGAGCTATTTTTCTTGTCTGTTCTCTCGGATGGTCCTTGGGTATCTCTGTATGGCAGTGATTGATAACCGATCACGTGATCTTTTACAGGAAGTGCTGACTTGCTCCTCTGCTCAACAGACTCACATGAGCCTTTGGAAAACAAAAGCAAAGGAACAAGCATTCAGAGTGTTTCTGCTGAAAGATAAAAAAGACAAATAATGAGATGTGAAAGGGATAGTTCACCCAAGAATGAAAAATCTGTCGTAACTGACTTGCCCAAATGTCATTTCAAAAGCTGTATGACTTTTTTTTTTCTTCAGTAGAATGCAAAAGTAGATGTTTATGAAAGTTTCTGCATCCGTGTCAAAATGATTGTATTTATGAGTTGAGCACAGCACAATCTCATCATTCCCAATGGAGAAATGGGATGTTTTGTGTCCTTTATCAGAAAGAGAGAGAGAGAAAAAAACAGTATGCTTGTTTTTTCTGACCAAAATGACACATTAAGTAGTAATTTGATAGTCAAATTTGTACAAACCTTGTAGGAGAACTTGAAGGTAGTGACCAAGGCCTGGACAAGTCTTCTTAGGTTTTGCATGAGGAACATGCCACAACAGTTTGTCATTTAGTGATTTATATTCCCCAAATAATGCTTTCATTTGGGGGTTTTATACCCCAAACCATTCTTTTGGAAAATGTAAATAAATCTAGCCATGCACCAATTTTGATAAATTGACTTTCCACGTGAAAAGTCTCTAGAGTCTGGTTCAGACTCAACAGCAGGCTCTGAGTATCGCCCGTGACATTAGGACACAGATGGAAGACAGGCTGTCAGATATGGCAGGTGGAAGCTGGCGTCATTTGCAGGAAATGAGACACAAATACTGTCAGTTCCAGGACTTGTGTTTGTATAATCTGGCTGGTTTAAACTGACTTCTGGTACATGACAGCCGAAAGCCAATAACAAACAATACATCATCCATCCATCATGTTGTTCTGTGTGTCAGGAGGCCCACACGGGAATTGGGGGGAAATGCCCCAGTTATGAGCTCAGATCTAGTACTTCATATTGTTTCTGTCAGTCTCTGGAAAAGCAGCATTTGGGGACAGAAGAAAATTTCGAGTTCCTGGAAATTTTCTGAATGTGTGCTTTACTTGGGAACCAAGATGCAAATAGGACTTGGCTAGTCTTACATCTACAAACCCCTAGATTTCAGTTCCATGCATCCATGTCTGCCAATCTAATCTCACAATGGATGTTTTTCTTTGGTTATCTTTGTGTTATCACATTTGTATTTCATAGAAATTAATCCAGCATTTCAGTTTAGTTTCTTGTTTAAGTTTGCCTTTCTGATTTGCTTCGATGTTTAAGTAAAAATTCCTAGAAGATTAAAATCTTCAAAAAAGCTCTCCACATGACCATGCATAGCGTGAACTGAACAGCAGGTTTTACGCGTGGGTTTGTTTTCTCTCTTCAAAGGTGATCAAGTACAAACTGTGTCGTTGTGCCAAGAAGAAACACCAGCGCAGCGACAACAACGACCGAGGAGCCGTTCTCAGCCTGGACGATGTGAAGCGTCACGTCAGTAACTATCACACCAGTATCTGTGCTGGCTGATAAACTCATTCTTACAGACAATAAAGATTATGTTCAGAATTGCATACTATCATACTACTCATACTCATACTATGTCTGCAGTATTCAGTATGTGGGCTTTTTTTTTTTAACTGGAAGACCAACTATATTATATGCCGATACAACAGAGAATACTGCATGAGATGCTGTATCCCACAATGCAACATGCTCAGCTTGACCTTCCATTGCCAGAAATAGTAGTTATATCAGCTGTGTTTTTTAGCGTCGTCTTGAGTTATTATTTGATTAGACTGACAAAAGTTCAGTCATTTTTACACAAAATTGTATTCTCTGATGATAACTGGATGCCGCTCACTGAATTCACATGCACAAAATGATGTTTGAAATAGTTATTGCTTCATACTGTGTAATGTTTGACAAGCTACTTTTTGCCTAGTTGCCTAATTGTAGGCAGAATTCATTTTACACTGTGCAGTTTCTGATTGTCTATCTTTCCTCTCAGGCTCCCTGTGAAAACCTTCGTACCCCGTCAACCTACCCAGCCAACATGCTACCTCACCATCCTGGCCAGGGCAACTTCGAAGACTTCACCTGTTGAGCGTAAAGCTAGAGCGGCCTGTCTGACAGAGAACAACCAAAGCTGACCACATCAGTACGGACCCCATTCACAACCGGACATTACAGAACAACCTTCTGGATCTGCCACACACTGGAAAACCACCATGTCTTGAGATATATCCAGACATCTGAGAAATGGTACCGATCAACAAAGTCTATTTTCACTAACACGTTCCATGGAAAACTTTTGATGTTTTTTGAACATTTCAAGGAAATACTGCCTCAAAAACGAAACTCCTTGAAGCCTAAGAAATTACACATGTGACTTGGACATCGAATAGCTTTCCGCAGCTGGAACCTGATGCCTTTTGTGTACATAGTGACGGCTCTAAACTGTCTTAAGACCAGTGGCTTATGTAGGTCAGTATATAAATATAGCGCTTATTCACTGTATGTAGCCTCATTAGTCTCATCTGCTGGATCTATTCAGCCTCAGTGTATCTCACGAGAATGTAACTTCCCGAACAAGGTGACCATTACAAGCGTCAATGGGAGGTTTCGGGGGGCTGGAGGGTTCAGGTCCCATATGACATTGTGTTACAGGTCTCATCTTGTAAATGCATGCTGGTCGTCCTGTGCATGTTTTTAGTTTTATTTAGATTTCATTATTACTCTCGCCTAGTTTGCCTCGATTATATACAAGTGTTGGGAGATGGTGTAAAGTTTGTTTTTGTGTGTATATGCGTGCGTGCGCAGGTTTTGCTGTTTCTCAGTGACACCAGAAAAATAGCAAGCTGACAAAAGCACCTTGTGAGAACCTCTCTACAAGGACACAACAATTCAAAATGGAACTAAACAATGTATAAATTAATATCTAAAAATGCCAAAAAGGTTTATCTTAAGTTTAGGATTAGTCTGTTGTATAATTAGCATATTTGACAAACAATAAATGTGAATGGGAAGTCCCCAAAATACAGAGGCCCCAAAAGAATTTGGACACTTCAATTATTCTTTCAAATGTGTCAAAATGTGTTGCATTAAATTGCACATCAAAAATGCTGCAGGATTGTTTTGGTGATTTTTAGTGGAGATGCCTGTTTTTCATTTTTAAGACTACTGCAACAAACAACTTTTTGTCAAATGTTTTGTCACTTCAGTTGAAAATGACATTCACGGCCTGTTCATGCGTTTTCTCTGATCGGATAGCTATCCTATCTTGAAAAGACCAGGTGTAAATGCCCTCCGAAACGCTTTCGAGATGGATTTAAATCTGATCACTCGAACCACTTCACGAGGTGGTCTGGGCCGCATTCCAGACGAAACTAAACAAGTGTAAATGCATCTGGTTGTTGAAACCACTTAGTGTTGTCAACAGTATCGACCGCGATATTATTCGGTACTGAAATTTTAAAAACTTCCATTTCCCACTAACATTTGAGCCTGTTTAGCGGATTCTAACATGGCTGATTGTCATTGTGTGCATGCACTCAACAGATATGACTTATTGGCTACAATGATCATTGCTTCATGCTCGTGCAGCTTCAAGCGCTCCCGCGTGTTTCTGTGTGAGCGCTCGGTGACACGTGACGCGATGATCATTGCCAATCACAGTCATATCTGTTGAGCGCATGAACACAATGCCAATCAGCCGCATTTAAGAATCTGCTCAACAGTGCTCAAATGTTAGCGGGAAATTGACATTTTTAAAACTTTTGACAACACCACCACATATGTAAATTTCACTACTCCAAAAATGTTAAAATAATAAATGTGCGAGAGCATGTTATAGGATATATGACATGTTATAGTCTGATATGACAGAGCTAATGCAACACACATCACCGCAGATGAGTAGCTGAGTATCTCTTCAGCAAGCCGACGTGCAAACTGCCTCAAATGAAACTGAAAGTTAGACGTGGAGGCTCTACTCTCAATCATCTTCATTAAAAGTAATGAGACTAACTGATCTTTCCAGTGCTCATGCTGTGCTCTCTTCTATTGCAGTCTTTGATCTTGAAATTAGCTAATAATTAATTAAATGCAGCACATATCTGTTGCTTTCCTTGACATGAACTTTGTTAAATTTGCATATAGCGTGGGAATTGAAGTTCAGATTTAAATCCATTTAGCAAAGACAACATGTATGTGGCCAAGTGTAAATGTAACAGTTTTTACAAATCAGAATGCTATCCGATTCAAGAAAACGCATGAAGTGACCAGGTGTAAACAGGCCCTCAGGCATTTGTAAGTGTGACTTAAAGTGTCCAATTTTTTTTAGGGCTAATGTATGAATACATGATTGTTTATGTGCGTGAAGGTGTGACTGAACACGAATGTTTGTGACGGATGTTTCATCATTTGCGCGGTGTTGCTGGTCCGTTTCTGGACGAAAGTGTTTCCAGGATCAGGAATGTAACAAACCAAAGAGTTTGTATCGCTGGGTGGAGCAGACCGATCACTCGTACAGCACACCAGTCATAACCACAAACTGTTGTAGTTGTGCGAATGTATGTGTGCATGTATGTGTGTGTTTGTTCGTGTGAGACTGTTATTGTTCTGTCTTTATTTTGATTCTGTTAATGAAAACTGAACAGTGTATTTAACGGCTTACTGTTTATTTGAATTCTGTACTTGCCGAGACGTATTTGTTAATGTCGCAAACTTCATATCAAAGCACAAACAAGACCACCGATATGTAAAGGTGATGTTAAAGAATGATAAAATATTCTTATCAGTGTTATCATGATAATCAACAGATTCATTAGTACTCTTATTCTTTCCTTAGTTTTTTTACTACAAACATACATATTGCCTGATAGTGCAGTCGTCAGATAATAGGCTGTTCTATTTATCTATGAAGGTATAATAAATATCATTCATAATTTTACAAATGTCTCAGTTATTTCATTCAGGTTTATGGTGGACGTCAGGAGATTGTTCTTGTTTAACTTCAGAGATTGGAATAATAATTGTTCTGGGTTTATCTACATTATTGTGTTATTCTAGACTGCAGTTAGATTTCTTTAGCCATGACGCTATAGATTCAACAACAGAAAACCACTTTTGAAGTGTTTTAGTATAATTTTCCATTTCCATCAACGAAAGAACGCAGACTTTCAATAACTGTTAACAGAACTGGACGTCATGGAAATTATTCAGCTACAGTATTCTTAAAAAAATAAAAAATAGACAAAAATGTTTCTGAATTACAAGTGGCTCCCGATTTCCAGCCTTACTGTTCACTTGCCTCAGAGCTATTCATGAATTCAAACAGCAGGTAGAATTAATATTGAACCTACATTATGGAAAGTAGAAAGAGGGAGATGAAAGATGAAGGGGATGTTCATGGGCATCAGACGGTATCAGGATACAGGACAGGAGTGCATGAGCTGAAAGATCAAACCCAGGAGGAATAAGAGAAAATCCAAGCATGAGACATCCATCAAGAACGTCGGAGGACATCCGACCCGACTCTTCTCAGGAAAATGTATATTAAAGTAGCCTACTGGCATCAGAACCATGATTAAATATAAATAGCAGTTCAAGTCTAACTGGACTGCATTGTTCAAAGTCACCCGCAGGCTTTCGATCGAGCCCAGCACGTTTAAAGGAAGCGAGGGACATCACAAATGACTGATGAATGTCATTTCCTTCTGTCGTCTCTGTGCTGATGTGGGAGCGTCTCTGGCAGATGCAGGGAAAACTGCCAAAGACTTCAGGCAGCACAACCCAACCGTCAGTGCATTCTGATGAGGATCTTGTAGTGCAACACTAGTGCCTTTGAGACGTTCCTTGTCCTCCAAACACATCAAACATACGCATTTGGAAAGATGCATTTAGTCTTGATTCGGCACAGCTGCTGCTCTTGTGAATCCACAATTTGTTTAGGGTTTAGAACCAATATCCTTTTAAGACTGTCCCAATTTGCAAACTATCCATCCTAAATAGTATGCAAAGATGTTGTGCATCTACAATCATAGTACATTATATTACATTTACATTTAGTCATTTAGCAGATGCTTTTATCCAAAGTGACTTACAAATGATGACAATAGAGTGCTAGAGTTAGAGGGTCAAATAAAGATGGAAGAGATGTGTTTTTAGCCGTTTCTTGAAGATGGCTAAGGCCTCAGCTGTTCACTTGCAGAACGCAAGCTTCTAGAGGGCACATAAGTCTGAATATACAATAAATAGTAAAAATACAATGCAAAAATGTTTTAAAATATTAAAAAATACCATGTAAAATGTACCTGGATGGTGTACTATCAACCGTTAAGTGTGCATTGTGCATACTTATTTGGCTAATAATGGCTATACTTAATTTAGTAATATACTTATTTCAGCTAATAAAACCATACTTTGTGATTATTTGCACCACTAATTAGGACTAATAAGAGTACCATGGTAGCTCCGTAATACACACACACACAAAACATGGTAGTACCATGTGCAGAAAAACACTAATACTGTGGTTTTAAAGAAATTGCTCTCTAATGTCGAACCACAGGCATGTTTTATAGTTTGTGATAGATACGTCTAAATAATTGAGCAGACTGACACTAACATCCTTGTCACCTGATATGTGTTATGTTCCTATAAAGTATTATCCCATTAGCAGTGTCACTTAATTTTTCAGATCATCTGAAACTGTGAAAATGTAAGTACCCTACAAGCCTCTTTGAGTTCATCACACTTGTACTAGTAGCTCACTGAAAATGAGTTACTATTCATTTCCCATAATGCAACTGTCAGGAGTTTCTGCCCTTGTGCCAATTTATCCTGTCAGATCTCGTGGCACAATTAGAAGCCGCAGCCGTTTGTCACTGATAAGAGTGTCATCGTGCTCTTTGAGAGGATTAATAAGAACTCCAGAGACTGGTGCTTTTTAACCGGGTCGACTGGAGAGACCTTCATTTGCTTTCATGCCAGTTTTACATGCATCTATCGTATAATGAAAGTCCAGCATCTGTCTGTGTCATCACTTGCCCACTAGGTTCATAAATAATATTTTTGTGCAGGAGGACACTGTGATATGATTGGCAGACTGTAAAGCTAAGAAGTCATTGGCTTGGGCAGCAAAAACATGTCAGATTTGGCTAACAGGACAACAAATTTGCAACAAGCAACAGTAAACAAAGCTCCATTTTGTTTGTGAGTCTTACCTGCATCATCACTGGAAGATATGTTGATGTTCAGGTTACAGCGAATGGAGCAAAGTTCACAACTGAATCTGCAAAGAGACCTCATGTGGTTTTCTGCTGCAAAAAGACAATCCAAATCTCATTAAAACTGTGTAAAAACTTATTTAACCCATTTAATCCCACCAGACACAATAGTGACCGTAAAAAAGGTTTTCATTTATAAAGCTCTAAAAACCTTACTGACTGATGTTTTAGTGACTTCCTGCAAATATGGAAAAGATAAAGGGTCTCAATTAAATATGTGCAGTTTCACATGATTAGTGCAAACTGTCACATGACCAGGGGTCTCATTTATAAACGTTGCGTACGCACAAAATGGGCATATAATATGCATAAGCAATTTTCCACGCACATATCTGGATTTATAACAGTGAGAAGTAATGAAGTAAATGATTTTAAACTGGGTTTTCATTTTGATATGCATTTGGGTCATTCTATGGAAATGTCCATTTTTCTGTCCCTAGCCTTTACAGAAATATTACACTTGAAAAACACTTTAGGGTTACAATTTCTTTATATTTTTAAATGAAACAATATGTTATTTGAACAATTACACCTTCTTGAGCCATCAATGTGGCAATATTTGTTTTTAATTAATTATAAAGAATTCCAAGCACCACAAAACTGCTCGTCCCCACAGCCATGTACAGAGGGAACGTGCTTTATTTTGAGGTCAAAAACAGGTTTTTCTTCCATTTAAAATACAATAATGTATTCATAACTATAAAATATATGATATAAATGGCATAATAAAAGAAAATGCTCTCTAATATTGGCACCCTTGGTAAATATGAGCAAAGGCGGCTGTGAAAATAAATCTGCAACATTTATCTTTTTGATCTTTCATTCAAAAAATTCACAAAAACAATTGAACGTGGGGAGAAAATCTCATGATGAAATAAATGTTTTTTTCTCCAATGCATGTTGGCCACAATTATTGGCACCCCTAGAAATATGAGGTCAGTCAGGTTTAGATGGCATTTATAATCCTGTGGAACAGGAAGTCATGGCTGGACAATGTCATGCTCCTAGTCACCCGGGTGTGCTAAAAAATGCAAATATGAAAGGGAATATACTTCAGATATATTTTATTCAAGAAATATTATAATGGGCAGTGGTTGGATCTTCCATCAGGACAATAATCCAAAACAAACATCAAAATCAACACAAAAATGTGTCACTGAGCACAAAATTAATCTTTTATCATGGCCGTCCAAGTCCTCTGACCTGAACCCTACAGAAAATGAGTGAGGTGAACTGAAGAGAAGAAGCTGTGAATCTGAAGGATCTGGAGAGATTCTGGATGAAGGAATGGTCTCTGATCTCTTGTCAGGTGTTCTCTAACCTCATCAGGCATTATAGGAGAAAACTCAGAGCTGTTATCTTGGGAAAATGATGTTGCAATAATAAAGAACCTTGAACCTTGCAATAATTGGTTGCCAATGACTGTGGCCAACATGAACTAGAGAAAGCATTTATTTCACAATGAGACCCCCCCACACACACTTTCAGTTGTTTTACTTCAGTGATAGGATAGAATTATGTGAATTTTTTGAATGAAAGATCAAAAGGATAAACAATGCAGATTTATTTTCACAGCTGCCTTTGCTCATATTTACCAAGGGTGCCAATATTATTGGAGGGCACTGTACATATTTATTTATTTTTATTTATATATATATTTCATTTTATTTATATATATATTTCATTAAACTTTTTGATACACAATGCCCTGTTGGGGCAACTTAATGGCTGCACTTTGTTCTGCACTATGTTCCACCACTTTAAGACATGGATTTGTTGTTGGTTGTGTATTCATATTCAAGAGATTATAACCTAGATGCAGCTTTTTTGGGTTTGCATTGAATGGTCTTCAACTTTTATACATAATAAATTTGTTCATGAATAAAGATTGATCTGTTGAAAGCAGTTATTTTGATTTTGCCAAATGTTCTCCTCCTATTCAAATATGACATTGAAGGGGTGCATACAACATATTTGTCCACCTGCAACTATATTTCAAGAAAAAAAAAAAAACCTGTGGAAAATAAATGCAGAACATGTTCACATAGGACACTATTAACACGACTATATGCATGAAACCATTCAGAAGAATTTGGGCACAAATGGGTTAATCATTTTAATATCAACTATGAAAGTTTAGTGTCAGGTTACTTTTCATGTGAAATCAGGAATATAGGATTTGCACAATTAAATTACCTGGCGAAATAACAGGATTATAGATCTGTCATTGTATTTTTATTGAGGTCCATTATGTGATTTATGGTCATTTTCAATATACAGAAAATGATAACCATATTATATCAGCTGCTGGAATCTCATATTTTGTGGGCAATATGGGCATAGCATAAAGGGTTGTATGTTATGAATACGTTAAAATGTCTCAGAGAACTGGTTTGAACTTAATTCACTTAAGCACTTAGCTCTTTTTTTAACCAGTAACAATTTAGTATAGAAATATCTGTGAGTCTTCATTTTGAATTGATATAGCCTATAGCTTCGACCCAGTCATATTTTGAGCTTTAGCAGGAAATCTTTACCTTGATTTTAGGGAGTCTTGACAAGAAAAGGAGTGTTAAATGGCCATATATAAAGGTATATTTGATGTTCATATTTGTGTTTATTGATCAGAAGTGTGGGTGGAAAGTAGGCCACCTGTTATATAGCACAAATGAAATCCAACAAAGCCTGCTGTTTTCTATCTTGTGCTTTCATTTCTTTTTTTATGAAGTCTCAATAACAAAGCATCTTCTTTTATCAAAATAATCACAAGGCCTTCTGCAACATAAACTGAGGGGACTGAAATGAAAAGCAGCTCTTTATTTTCTAATGAGAAGAAGCAGGCAGGGGGTCTGATCCTCTTGTTCTTGTTTCATACGGCTGTATGTGCTGTGACTAATTACCTGACATTAGTACAAGTTCATTCCTGTCAGCACAATGCAATTAAGAAAACATTTCAAACTTCTGTGAAAGGAAATGCTCACATTTACAGTATAATACCAAACATGTATGTTATTAGTGTTTGAGAGCTGTATACTTCAACCAATCTGAAGATTGACAGAAACTGGAAATATTAGGGGTAAAATAAAAGTGTTTTTTTAAAGGCTAAGAGGGTAATTATTTCTCTGTAGTCTCCATGGAAACATTTTAGCAGGAACGCATCACACCTCATACACATATATTTGTGCAGTGAATTAAGAGATTGATTTTAGAGTGCGCTAATGGGAAAGAGTTTAATGATATCATCAGTGTTTGTGACCGCTGAAGTGTGACTTATGGACGCTGGTCAGCTCTTCTAATCAACCGCAGTGAGTGCTGATTTGAACCACTTTGTGTGTGTATAAATCCATGCATTAGGATGTACGCCCGAATGTCAAAATGAAGGACATAGAGAGATCTGATCATTGATCTGATGTGATTCTGATATCCACTGCAGTGGACACAGCTTTAAAAGTCGTTTTAACCATTCAGAGTGTTGTGTTTTATTCATGCAACCCTATAGATGACCTTTGACCCTTTCTTATAAGTATCTCCTCTTTTATGTTATTGTGTTTTTATTTACAAAAATCTAAATTCAAATGTCTAAGAAAATGATGAAGCACACATTTCAAAGAAAAATGACTTGTGTTAGTGATATTAATACTTTATTTTCATATCAGAAATATGAAATGCAAGTCTGATAACTGTTTATGGGTGTTTGTCTCCCTCTGTTGGATATAGTGTGCATTTATTCACATCCATTTGGGCTACTAAAATATTTGCAATATTTACTTTTTATTTTATTTATATTTTATTTTTATTTATATTTTATTAAATAAAATCAATCAATTAAAATATCAAAATGTTTATATTTTTTCTTTATTCATGCTAAATGACTTGTATGAACAATTACAGAACAACAAAACTATATATATATATAATATATATATATATATATATATGTATATATATATACATATATATATATATATATATATATATATATATATATATATATTAATAATAAAATATAAACCAAAAGCCAGAGGTGGGAGAAAAAAATTATAAAAAAAAAATAATAATTTAAGGTTAAACACTAGGAGTTGTTGTTGACTTTTCAAAGATTTTTATGCACGTCAAAGACATAACATAGACCTATAAATTATAGTTAAGAAAGAGAAAGCTAAGAAAGGTTACCTAGAATAACAAGTACCTATTAACTGAATACGACAATTTGAGTAAAAAAAAAATATAGGCCTATAGTAGTAAATTCTTTGTAAAAAAAAAAAAAAATACAAAAATTGTAATATTGTTTTTCCTGAGAAAGCTCGTTCCAAAAATCTAAATATATACAGAATAAATATTCTTCAGATGTCGTCACTGCGCAAGCGGGATCTCTCTTCACATCTCGCGAGACTCCGTCACGGCTCGTCGTTAGTGCTCTTCAGCTCTCGCGAGACTCGTTCAGATCTCACCGGTGGTGTTCCATCTGTTTGCGGCTCGCGGAGAAGATGGCGGCGCGTAGTGGTTTTCAGCCTGCGACACCCGGAGGCGGCGGAGCCCCGATGGGACCTGGGCCGCAAGTAGCCGGTGCAGGGCCCGGAATGGGTCCCGGTACGCCCTCAGGACGGATGGGGCCCGGCGGCCCGCAGAACCATATGTATCGATCACCGATGCCCGGATACCCGGTAAGGCGCGAGGAGAACAAAGAATCAGCCGATCCTAAACCGAGAGGATTGGTTTTAATGTTTGCATGCTGGATTTGTAGGTATATTCAATGCATAATACATTCAGACTGTTTGGAATTAATTAAAAAAGTTTTGAAATGAGAATATCTTACATTATTTTGCGCGCGTCCAGTGTTGTTGCTATGAGTGGGTCACTGCAAAGCATTAAACTCCACATGATTCCCATTAATAAACTACAACAGATGATTTCTTGAATTACACTTATAATCTGCATAAAGAAAATTTCATCACCCGTTAATTTTGCTGATATTAAAAGAGTTTCAGCAGAAAAACTTCGATTTGTATGATACTGGGGCCTACAAGAACATCATCCTGGTGGGTTTGGATGCATTGATGGCCAGTGTGTTTGTATAAACGTTTCAAATCATATATTATGCATGCAGCGTGCTTCAGACCACCAGTGGAGATACTTACATTTAACATTTTTCTGGTCGAATACGTATTTTTAATTCATTATACTTTAAAAACAAAAACAGTTAAAGTGAGAAGTGGAATGCTCATGTTCTACAGCATGTTTTGAGACGTTCTTAAAAGCATCTTGAGCTTTAGTGAAGAGTCAGAGATGATCAGCAATGCTTCTTTTTTTAGTGACCCAGAATCCAACCAATGTTTGTGTGCTTGGTGACTTCATCGTTCAAAAAGTTACTTTTAGGGCCACTAAAAGGCTATTGTGTTGGTCAAGGATTGTAGACAATATCTCAAGTTTCACATTTAGTGCTGGCCACGTCTTGCATTCAAGGATGTATTATTTTTTGTGCTTGTATGTGAACTTCAGCGAAACCTTGAACACATACTCTTTTGTTTAGGAGAAAAGCAATAGTTTTCTCGCCATGCATTTTTGTCCAGCTTCGCATTTGCATTCTCCAGTTGTTGAGATTCAAGGTTATTTATGATTCACGTAAAATAATTAACACATTGTATTTTCTTTTTGGGACTTGGTAAATTAACTCGTCAGCTTGTGCACTTTCAAGTGCCCTTTTCAAGCATGAATAGACTCCAGTATTTGGCTCTTGACATTTACAATGTGAAGGGAACCATCAGCCAGAGGAATGGTGCTGTTTAACACAATCATATTACTGATATAAAATCCAATGATTTTCAAGAATTTTCTAAGCATTTTTATTTTTTATCATTAAATCCTTATTATATGTAAATATTTAAATATGTATTATTATTTAGTCAAATATTGATTTGTACTGTGCTATATGATCATTCTTATTGCTTTCTCATATTGCTCTGTAAATACAAAGCCAAAACAAGAATTCACATCACAACCGCCGATCTCTTGCTTTTTGTCCATTTAGATAACTCCTTCACTGCTGCCTTTGCAGAGACCAGGAATGCCTCCAGCCAGTCGTATGACACCTCAGGGACCCTCCATGGGACCCCCAGGTTACGGGGCCAGTCCAGTGTCCCGCCCTGGTATGCCAGTCATGGACCCGTCCCGCAAGCGACCGCCGCCAAATCAGATCCAACAGGTCCAGCAACAGAATCGCAACCAACAGTAAGTCCAATTAACACTTCATTTGATGATTAAGCAACAGAATTTATTTGAAGTGCTTTAATAGATCCGTCACTCAATGTTCTTTTTCATTTCAGTGCCAAGAAGAAGAAAATGGCAGATAAAATCCTACCTCAGAGAGTAAGTGGCCATGAAATCTTACCAAATGTGACTGAAGAGTCTTTAATTGTGCAAGATGTGTAATTAATGGTGTAATTTGTACAGTACAAGTAGATGGCCTTGATTATTTATGATTTTTTTTTTTGCAAAAGCTCTTCAATGTTAATGTAATTAGTATGCTTTTTTTCCTTTATACTTTTCAACCCATGCAAGTAAGAAAAACCTTGATATTAGCTGAATGCATTATTCAGAAAGAAATGGAGCTCAAATAGACGCTAAAAAACAAAGTTGTGGCGGAATGAAAACCGCTCAACAGATATGGTTCAAAAAGCTGTAGATGATCTTGATTTTCTCTGTGGCTTTATTTTAGATCAGAGAGCTTGTTCCCGAGTCTCAGGCGTACATGGACCTGCTGGCATTTGAGAGGAAGCTCGACCAGACCATCATGCGCAAAAGACTCGATATTCAGGAAGCTCTCAAAAGACCTATCAAGGTACATGCAGATTCTTCACCAACATTGTCCTGACTCCTTTAGAAGAAAAACTGTGGCTGAGCTTCCATCTTGAACTACAATTGTTTGAAAGATGACACTGTTTGTTTTGTGCAGCAAAAAAGAAAACTACGGATATTTATCTCCAACACCTTCAACCCTGCCAAACCGGATGCAGAGGACGGCGAAGGAACCGTTGCATCTTGGGAGTTGCGTGTGGAGGGACGACTTCTTGAAGATGTAAGCGAGATTGTCATCTCACAGGCTTTCAAGTCGAACTCTTTATTGTTTATTTCTGAAAACTCTGAATGTTTTTCTGTCTCAGACTGCTGTGTCCAAGTATGAAGCCACCAAGCAAAAGAGGAAGTTTTCTTCTTTTTTCAAGTCTTTAGTGATTGAGTTGGACAAAGACTTATATGGACCTGACAATCATTTGGTGGAGGTGAGATTGTTCAAACTTAGTATACTGATGTACTGTCCACTAGATCTCTTGTATTGCCACTTTTGTGCCATTTGTCAGTTATTAAAGTGTCTTTGTCTTGTTTCCAGTGGCACCGAACAGCCACGACTCAGGAGACTGATGGATTTCAGGTGAAGAGGCCTGGCGATGTTGGCGTCCGCTGTACTGTACTGCTCATGCTGGACTACCAGGTGATGACAAACACAAATTGTATACATAATGCATGAAGTATGCTATTCCAAACTTAGCCCTTGTTGTTTTTCAGAAGCTACCAGCAGGTGGCACCACTCCGCATTATTAGTAAATAGGGCTGGGTATTGTTAATTTTTTTTCGATACCGATACCTTGAGTTCGATACCGGTTCCTTAACGATACTTTTTTCGATACCAATTTTATGAAATCAGTTTTAACAAGATTACATTCTCAAAAAACTTTGGTTTTATTTTTTTCAGCTTGTTGACATTTATACAGACTCAAAGCCTCATCTCCTGAGCCACTGCACAAAGGAACTAAATATATCCAACACAATAAATCAGTGCAAATAATTTTAATAAAGCTCAAATAGTTTTCAGTTTACACTCGTTTTAAAATGCATAGCTCAGACAGAATCATAATTTCTATTCATTTATTCTAGGTTAAAGACTTCAAGAAACTTCATAAGTGGGTGTTTTATTTTCTTTCACCATATGTTTTATTATTAAATTTTGTGTTGTAGTATGTCTAACTATTTGAATGCATAAAAACTAAGTTTATTCAAATTTATTCTTAAAATAGCCTTATGAAATGTTTTACTTTTCCTCAGAAATTCTGTATTCTGTATCTGGTTTTCAAATGAAGGCATAAAACATTAATTTCATTTATCTTTTAAATGATTGAAAATCAAACTTTATTTATTTATTTTGGCAAACAAAATTTTACTATTAAAATTAAAACATGGAAGAAATGTTGTGTGATCATTGCTTTAAAAAAAAAAAAAAGTTTTAATAATTTTAATAGTAGCCTAGTAGTAGCAGTATGTGCACTGCTGAACAATATTAATATATTTCTGCCGCAGTGTCTTCCAAATTAAACCAAACTTTTATTTTGATGGGTTGCCGTGAATACCTTTACAGTTCTGTGTGTATATGATATGATGCTAGTTTTACTCAAATGGTAAAATGCTCATGGAGTGACTCTCAGAGCAGATCTGGAGATGTTCATGTGTTTATGTCCTCATTTAGACGGCAGACGCTGAAATCACCGTGAGCACGCTTCAGTCTGTGTGTAGTAAACGAAACGCGCGATGTGGAGAGCAGACTGATCCGTACGGTTCCGAATCACTCTCGCGGATGTCAAACACTGATCAATCTGCGGCGCGCCGCTTCTAGTCGAACACACCTAGTGCTGCAGGCTTATTGCCTCACTGACGTTGATGAGATTAACCCCTTAGGTATCGAAATTTGGTACCGAACGACAAGGCGTTTTTCGATACTCGGTGGCATCGAGGCAGTTCGGTCGGTGCCTAAAAAGTATCGAACTCGATACCCAGCCCTATTAGTAAATGTGAGTAACTTTGACTAATGGGACAAACTGTTCTTTTTCTAGCCTCCTCAGTTTAAGTTGGACCCCAGACTTGCCCGGTTGCTGGGGATCCACACTCAAACGCGGCCCGTGATCATTCAGGCCCTGTGGCAGTACGTGAAGACCCACAAACTCCAGGACCCTCATGAACGAGAGTTCATCAACTGTGATAAATACCTCCAGCAGGTAACAAACATTAGAGTTTGTCTTTTGAAGTTTTTACCTCAGTAATCTCAGGTGTCTTAGACTGGAAGTGCTTGTTTGGACTTGACTGCAGGAAGTAGCATATAAGATAGTTGTTCACAATATTACTTTTTCAGATTATCTTGCCTGTTTTGTGTTTGGTATGAGTCAGATGGATTTTGCACAGTCCATATATGTGTTGCCAGAGGCTTGAAAGCTGGTTAATGGCATCTTTTAACCAGGGCAGTAGCTGTAATGCTAATGGCTTCGGATCTGTTTAAGAAATTGATGTTTTTTTTTCTTATTCTTGATGTTTGAAACCCTATAATTGTTGGTGGTTCTTGTTCTAAATCTTTGAAACCCAATGATCTATGGTTCTCATTGTTTAAGGTATTTGAAACCCAATAATTGTTGGTCCTTCTAAATCTGCGAAACCCAAAAATGGACAATTTGCCTCATTGAAGATCTTTGAAACTCAGTTGCTTTTTCCCCTCGTTCAAGACCTTGGAAGCCCAATAGTTGGCAGTTCTCCTCGTTCTAGATGTTTGAAACCTGATAATTGTAGGTTCTCCTCATTTGAGTTGCCATATTTACACAAAAACGGTCAGTTCTTAGTAATATTGTTCTTGAAAGATAAGATTACCCAATTACCCCAGTTCTTTTCATTCTAGATATTTAAAACGCAATAATTATTGGTTCTGATTCAAGGTCTCTGGAAACCAATAATTGTTTGTTCTCCTCGTTCAAGATCTTTAAAACCCAACAATGTTCTGTTCTCCTTGTTCAAGGTCTTTGAAACCTGATCATTGTAGGTTCGCCTTAAGATATTTAAAAGCCAAAATTCTCAGTTCTCCTTGTTAAAGATTTGCCTAGTTACCTCAGTTCTTCTCACTCTAGATCTTTGAAAGCCAAAACTGTTAGTTCTCATTCACAATCTTTGTGAACCAATAATTGTTGGTTCTCCTCATTTGAGATCTTTGAAACCCAATAATTGTTGATGCTCATTGTTTTAGATCTTTGAAACCCAATAATTGTCAGTTCTCACTCAAGATTTCTGTAAACCAATACTTTTTGGTTCTCCTAATTCAAGATTTTTGAAACCCAATGATTTGATTCTCATTATTTTAGATCTTTGAAACTCAGCGGATGAAGTTTTCTGAAATTCCTCAACGGCTGCATGCACTACTGATGCCCCCCGAGCCAATCATCATCAACCATGTCATAAGGTAACCATCGCTCACATGATGTCACTCAGAATTGCTGTTTCTGCCTCAGCTGTGACCTAAAAATCCTTTTGTATCTCAGCGTGGATCCCAATGACCAGAAGAAGACGGCGTGCTACGATATAGATGTGGAGGTGGACGACACCCTGAAGACCCAGATGAACTCTTTCCTGCTTTCCACGGCCAGTCAGCAAGAGATTGCAGGCCTCGACAACAAGGTATGCAAGTTTCATATATGGCCGAAAGCCTCCAAAGTGGCGTCTTTGTTCTGGCTGGACAAACAGTCTTCAAAGTGCTCGGCACATCACTGCAGGGGAGAGCTCTGCCGTTGCCTTTGCACTGATGTTTTGCTGCACATCCTGTGCTTGTCTGCTGCATATCAAAGTGGCTGTTGGCAACACGCCGGTCTGAATGTTTTCAAACGGTTTTGTTGCGGATAGAAGCCAGGGAGTGGTCCAGGAAAAAGCATCCTGCTTTCTGTCAGCTCTGGACATGTTTAATTTTATTCTTCTCTGTTTGCTAAGAATCTTTAGTAGTCTAGTAACCACTTCAGGGATAGCAACCGGACTCACCGTGGATACATTGTTGCCACAGTTACTCCATGCTTGATGTAATCATGGTTTTCAGCTCGAGTGATTGTGAATTGGTTGAATTGCTAAGACAAATCAGCTCTGGGTTAAAGTTCAGTTCCTTAGGGTTCCTTTGTAATTTCAACAACACTGCACTCAATCAAAAGTGGAATTGTGATTCATTGGGTGATTATTATATTATCTGCATATTGACCTCCAGGCTTTTCAACTTTCACACACATAAATTTTAGCATTTCTTTTTGCTGTTTCCCTTTGACCCAGTTGAACCACTTGTCAGTTTGCAACAGTCAAAATGTGTCCTTCACAGTCAGTGGTTGACCTTTGTATTTAGTGGCAGTTTGTGTTTATGAAATATCAGACTACAATAAAACCTGTATGATGTTAAGCCCAATAATTAAGCAAGACAGAGTGCGATTGCTCTTATACAACAGTTCAATAAAGAACTTTATATTGAGTACACATCTAAACTAGTGAACCAGAACTAACTGTTGTATAATTAACATGTTGTATAATGGTAATCACGATCCCTCGTGTATGTTTGCTCGTTCTCTCAGATCCATGAGACCATTGAAACCATTAACCACCTGAAGACTCAAAGGGAGTTCATGTTGAGCTTCGCACGAGACCCGCAGGGCTTCATCAATGACTGGCTCCAGTCGCAGTGCCGAGACTTGAAGGTGAGTCCAAATATTTTAAGTAGTGGCATTACCACACTTTTTACCCTGGTTCCATGATAATGCCATGTTTTATGGATACATGAATCTGGAAGTTCCAATTTATCTTATAAAACCTGCAGGGTTCATAAAACTTAGCTTCTGCTAAGTTCTTAATTTGCTTGTCGGAAGAGGTTGTTTAACCTTCGCCCAGAGCTGTAGTCTTTCTCCATCTGAATGTTTGCTCAGCTGAGTGTTACTTAGTGGACTGACTGGACTGTGGGGGTTGGGAGGGTGTTTCACAGGCATTTGTATGGGATGCTGAATTTCTAAACGGCTAGGGAAAATAAAGCTTCCGACATTTGCTCAATCATGATTTAACAGTCTAAAAATATAGCATCTGTTGCGAAGCAGTTGCATGTATTTCCTTGGGATTGAACGTTGCAGAAAGTGTGTTGCTCCAGACAAAAGCCATTAATCAGTAACCGTTACATCTTGTTCTGCTGACGTCTGAATTCGGCGCCCTTGCAGACGATGACGGATGTGGTTGGAAACCCGGAGGAGGAGAGGAGAGCCGAGTTCTACTTCCAACCCTGGGCTCAGGAGGCTGTGTGCCGATATTTCTATTCAAAGGTGATGTTTTACACTTATTTAGCCACTGTGAAATATTTGAAATCTCGAAGGTTGCATGGAAAATCACTCTTCTTTTTATTGAGGTTTCTCTCAATCTCGTTCTCTTAGGTTCAGCAAAGGAGACAGGAGCTGGAACAGGCTCTTGGCATTCGAAACACATAAGCAAGCTCGCGGCCGTTACGACACAGGACCAGAGGGGTTTCTGGGTAGCAAATGTCCTGCTGCTCTGTGCTGCAGACGCTGATCACTACAGTTATATTACAGTTTATCTTGTTCTGGCCTGCTGTAGCTGCCCAGGAATGACCCTTATACAGAAACAAACTTATTTTTGTTGTGACTCCGCAAACTAACACCCCGTTGTCTGCTGTCATCCTTATTTTTACATATTTCATGGTTCCCATGTGACTGAACGTTTGTCAAGGTGATTTTGCGATGCTGTCACTTTGGAAAATGTAGTTTTCTGACCAAACTGACAGGCTTTGTTGGATAATTAAATTCCAAATTGCAAGAATGCTCTTGGACATGCTAATGTTTGAGCCCATTCGCTGCTTTCCATATTAACCAATCAGTTGGAGGGGGTCATTGTTTATTTTTGAAGTTATTGATATTGTCTTTGATATTTTAATGTTCTCATAATATGAACTTTATGAAGATCTAGTATAGTTAAGTATAGATGGCGGATAATGACGTAGTTTAGTACCTCAGCTCTGTGAAGATGAATTATTTGGAGGAAGTTCCTCAAACAAGTCTGTTGGCGTTAAAGGTGAGCTTACTGGTTAACGTTTTCTGCAACACTCAGTAAATAAGACTTTTTCAGAACTCCTCTGTTCAATAGTCATTTTAGATCCACAAGATTAGATGTACTGCTGATCGACCTGTTTGATTTTGGTCACAAGCTTTGTCCTGGCTGTAAAGTACTTCCAATCTAACCTCGCTGTGATGTATTAATAAATTTAGAGAATTGCATTTATAGTTATTTGGTTTGATTAATTATCGTCATTAAAGTCAACTTGTCACTCTGAAAGGACAACGTGAAAAACCTGCCAAGGCAAGTACTAACCAAGCCATGGCTACTTACAAAATGTCTGGGAAAACGGTCAAGTGTTTTAATATTTTATAGATGCGCTGCAGAGAGGCCATGGGTTCTTCCACTCAAGTAATTCAAAGCGTTTAGAAGTCAAGTGCTAAAGACTTTAACATTCTGGGTAGTTTAAGTTTTAACTACATTTCGTTGTTTTCCTAAAGTCATGCATTTGCTTTGATTTTTATATCTTACAAAATCTTGGTTTTCTTTAATGGACCAAATGTTGTATTTCTCTGTTAGCCCTTGTGTTATAATAAAGATAATCTTGTATCAATGCTGAACCCGGTGCAAATTTTAATCTTTTTCCTAAGGTGCTCAATAGAACTGCAAGCGACAGATGCAATATACGAATGCTATCAAAATGCCAACTCACGCCACACATCCATTTTTTTCACGCACTGAAAAGAACCCTCAAATGAAAGCTAGTACATCCTTAGTTTAAACTCTAACAAGATATTGGTGAAACAGATTTGGCAACCTCTCCAATGTGTATTAGTGTTTGTGCTCCGGAGAGCGTCAAAAGTTTATATTTACAGCATGTTTTTGTAGCATTGAGCAATGTAGCTAATCACAAACATGTTGATTTCTTGAACACCTCTGATTGTCCCCTGCGTTCAATTTAGTTAGAATTCACTCACAGATTCACTTTCCAAATTGAAGTGGCATAATAATAACTATAGCATTAGCAATGGACGGGAGAAAAATATTTAGTGCATTACGCATTGTAAATGCAGAGTAATAGATGAATAGGAAAATATTTGAATTTTGGTTTCAAAATGTTTTTTTGAAATTATTTGTATTAGTAATTTTCTCACTGTACATTGCTGTTCTTGTTGTGGTGAGAAGTTATTAGGTTTGTAGCTCTGCAGCAGTTATTTTATGTTCTAGCTAGCACAATACCTCAAGGCCGTGTCTTCACAACTTTTGATGACACACTGAATAGATGCTATTACAAACAAATGATTACATACACGCACTCAAAAACGGTCAATTACGTTAGATAATGTGAGTCTATTTTCTAATGTATTATCTGTAGCCTGTGTTACTGTATTTCAGCAACAAGGGTGATTTGAAACGAGTATCTTGCTTTTTTTCTTCTTTGAATGAACTGTTGTTTGATTCAGAATGTTCTGTTGGGTTTCAATTATTGAACCAAATGTTCTCAGTGTATATTACAACCTTGTATTTTTAAACAATGATTATGTGGACTTAAAATGTGTAGGCCTATATCTTTAATGAAAGCATGATATCTGGTTTTGATCAGTTTGGACTTTTATAATAAGAATAGTCAATTGAAAATGTACACCTTGTGTACAATAGTACGGAAGTGAATAAAAAAAAGATGTAGAAATGCCCCCAACCAGCTCCAACTTGAACTCAAAAGTTGGCTGTACTTAACCAAATGTAAACTTATTGTAAATACATTTTAATCAAAAATAATGATGTGCCATCAAGCTTAACTAAATCAATAATTCATCAAATGTCATCAAATTTCAAACTCTAATAATCTGTGAGGCACTAAATGCTGTTTGGCGCCTAAATGCCAACTTAACTTGCTTAAATATTTTAGCACAAACAGGTTTTGGGGTCTGTGTACTTTTTTAAATGGAGCATTTCTATTTCATTCAAATAAAACAATTATTATTAATAATATGTCTATCCTACTTACATTTCGTCGAACTATGTTTACCTCAGGAGTCTCGTGAGCGTCTGTTTTGTGTGAAATGCGCAAGGTCGCGTATTTAACCGTGCTTTTGTGATTATGTTTAAAAATGCATACAGAAATTGCACCTTCGAGGTTTCGAGACTTAAATGCAGTTAAATCCCACATAATTCGCAAGCTAAATACAGTACTTATGATAGTTTCTAATAATAATAAATTATCGTCAGTCCTGTCTTGAGTTGCGCTCATGTATGAGAAGAAATCAGCCAATGCGCGTTAAGGGGAGTGAGGCGCGTTCACGGGCTATTTAAAAGCGCGCCCACAGGATCGTCTCCGGTCCGTCAGCGGCTCTCAAACACACCGAGGTCCTACAGCCTGTCCAGCCGGGACAGACGCGCAGTATGGCGGCCAAGAAAGTCTGCATTATCGGCTCTGGCAACTGGTGCGTGACATTTACACTGCGTGATTGTTTTATACTGTTTTTGCTGGTTTATGTTTATTAATGCAAATGTATTTGGAAACAGCCTGTTTTGAGGCACAAACGGAATTTATTTCTATTTTAGGAAGTTGAATAAATGCGGTATTTGCATGGCTTCCCACTGCGGATATCAAGTGTAAACCAGGAATACCTCTCTGCTAATAATATTCTTGAAATATTACAGATAACATGGATAGATTTTGTGATTTTTTTGAAAATTAAAATTATTTTATTATTTTTTACTTATAATTTATTACATTTATGCATTGCATTTAATGTCCAAATGCGCATTGTTTGGCTTGCTGGAGTTGCTGAGGTAATAGTTGCTGAGTAATGATTGACCCAGGTGTCCACTGGTCCTCATTAAACCAAAAGAATAGGGTGCAGTCTTTTCTTTCTGACCCATAAACTTCAGGCTGTTTATGGCATTGCAGATACTGAAGCAAAGCTGTAATATGATATGAACTGGATTATTATAATCGTCCATGATTAGTATCTTAATTGCATGTTTCATGCGTCCAGTGTTAGAGGATTATTAAGTTTATATTTAGAAGGATTTATTTATAATTGCAGACACCATTTTTAAAGTTTTATAATGTTTGAATATATTCAAATAATATTATTGTATTCAATAATAGTTACCAAAAATCAGTGGTACGTGCAATAACCTGTTTTCAGGTTCAGTGAAGTCAGGACTCAATCTGTAATTTAGAGAATGTGTGTCACAGTAATACAGTAATGAATCTGGTCTTTTGTTAATTAAGCCCTCAGTATGTGCAGATGTCATTACAGCAGCAGTATTGGCTGTTGTTGATCCATTACAGTTTGTCAAAGTTGTTTCATTTCCTCAGGGGTTCTGCCATTGCCAAGATAGTGGGTGCAAATGCAGCAAAATACGGCACATTTGAAAACACGGTGAACATGTGGGTGTTTGAGGAGATGGTCAACGGACGCAAACTCACTGAAATCATCAACACCGAACACGAGAATGCAAAATACTTGCCTGGACACAAGCTGCCGCCCAATGTGGTGAGAACATAAAGCACCTCTAGAATCCTTGAACTAGAATCCTTGAACCATTATTGCTGTTCACTTGCTAACAATGATAAATATAGTATACTTCAATGGAAATTTGGATATTGAATAGTGAAGTTCTGTAAGGAAGCCATCTTGAAACTCATGGAAAGGAGCAATTAAAGTGGTGTTTGATATAAGAAATAAACCGTGATAAATGGCTGTTTTTCTTCAGGTGGCGGTTCCGGATCTGTTGGACGCAGTGAAGGGTGCAGATATCCTCATTTTCGTTATCCCTCACCAATTTGTGTCCCGAGTCTGTGACACCATTAAGGGTCACATCAAAACGGATGCTGTGGGAATGTCCCTCATTAAGGTAAGTGTCTTACTTCATGTAATTACATTTCAGTTTGTATGTGGCCCTGCAGCACTGTTATACCACTGTGTGTGTGTTTCATAAGGGTGTGGATGAGGGTCCTGACGGATTGAAACTGATCTCTGATGTCATTAGGGAAAAACTCGGCATCACCATGACCGTGCTGATGGGAGCCAATCTGGCCAATGAGGTCGCTGATGAGAAATTTTGTGAAACTACCATTGGTAAGAACACAAAAATGGAAATATGTTTTGGTAATGACAGAGAAGGAAAATGTGCCTATATGTGCCACTGTAACTATATACAGCCACTATATTTCTTCAAGAAATCAATAATAATCTTGTGTTCAGGGTGTAAAAGCAAAGCTCACGGACCCCTGTTGAAGGAACTGATGCAAACACAAAACTTCCGTGTGACGGTGGTGGAAGAGGCTGACGTTGTGGAGATCTGTGGGGCGTTAAAGGTAAACATCCATTTTCATTCAATTTCTGAAGCATTTAGTTGGATAAATGTCAAGAACTGATGTTTTTTTATTGTAGAATATTGTCGCAGTGGGCGCTGGTTTCTCTGACGGTCTGGACTTTGGTGACAACACCAAGGCCGCTGTGATCCGCTTGGGTTTGATGGAGATGATCGCCTTTGCTCGGATGTTCTGCACGGCCAGTCCTGTTTCTCCTGCCACATTTCTGGAGAGCTGTGGCGTCGCCGACCTCATCACCACCTGCTACGGAGGACGCAACCGCAAAATCGGAGAAGCGTTCGCTAGAACGGGGAAAGTATGTTTGGCCAGGTTTGAACATTACCTTATTTTCTCTCTGTGTTCTTGTGCAGTGTTAAATATTTTGGTTTGTTGTCAGACTATTGAGGAGCTTGAGAAGGAACTGCTGAACGGCCAGAAACTTCAAGGTCCAGCAACCGCAGCAGAAGTTCATCAGATCCTCAAACACAAAAACCTGGTGGAAAAGTAACTATCTTTGAGTTCTTTACAGTCAGTGCTGGGTAGTAAACGATTACATGTAATCTGGATTGCGTAATCGGATTCCAAAAATCAAGTACATGTAATTAGATTATATTACATTTTAAAATACTTGTAATCAGACTACAGTTTCTTTTTTATATATTACGTGATTACATATTATTCAGACAATAGGAATAAATTATAATTATAATTCTTTATTCTCCCTAATTATTTTTTATCTTTTAAATTTTCCTTTCTAAAAAAAGGCCTACCGCTTATATCTTCAGAAAGCATTCAAGTTTTGTTTTCGAAAGTCTTCAAGTTTTCCATTTTTGGTTAATGGTCACATGCAGCTAAAGAATTTTATTTTCATTATTGTTAACTTAAAATTGATTTTAACGTCAAAGTTATATGATTTAATTTTTTTAATTAGCTTTTCATTAAATCCACAGACCCCTGCAGTTCCTTCACAACCCTCAATTTGGGAAATCTTGACCTATAATGAAATGTTTAATGTACTTCTTGTTGCTAATAACAATGAATGGAATATATTTTCTTTCTCTTTGTATTTTATATCAGTATGGTACAAGGTTATTTTATTTAAATCAGTGTGATAAATGAGTTAGTTCAAAAGTAATCTAAATGTAATCAAAAGGTAGTCTGATTATGTTACCAAAAATGTGTAATGTAATGGATTACGTTACTAACTACAAGTTTTTGTCATGTAATGGACTACAATTTGTAAGTGATCTACCCAGCACTGTTCACAATATGGAAGACATATTTTTGACTATTTTTCATGTATTTATGTCAAACTTCCTCTGTTTCTCTGCAGGTTCCCCCTGTTTAATGCAGTTTATCAGATCTGTTTCCAGGGTCACCCAGTCAAAGAGTTCATCGCCTGCCTACAGAACCATCCAGAACACATGTAAACATTATTATGGACATGGCTGTTTTAGTTGTTTTTTCATTAACACAGTATGAATTATCTGTTGTAAATTAACAGTACATAAGATTTTATTTCGGATAAAATACATTGTAAAGGAAGTTTGTCCTGTTTTAAATTTCTACACTCTCACAAAGTATTTTTAACATTTCCTATTCTGTAATTTTCAGCCAATGACGAAGTGCCTTAAAGTTGAGCCCCTAAAAGCATTTATTGTCTGGAAAACAAAGTTCCTTTGTTCATGTGCCATAAAAACAGCTTTTGTTCACTCTTTGGGTCTGTAAGTTTGTTTGTGAAATCATTAGTGATTGTAGATAAGACAAAGTTAACATATGAGTCCAGTGTGTCTCTGTACATTGATATTTCTCTCTAACACACAGATGGAATGTGACCTTTACTTTCCAAAACTCTCTGAGGCATATTCACCTTTAACATTTTAGGATTCAACCTTTGACCTTTTCTTGAGAGCAAGCAGCTCCTTACCTAACACAAATAGAGTATTTCAATTGCTAACATTTGCAAACTGGACTGATCTAAATTGCTCTGTAGAACAGATCTAATATTTACATCAAATATTAAAGAAAATTGTCGATTGTGTGATTGAACAGTTTTGATTCAATGTTAGAAACATGTCAGGTTCATTTTTAAAATTTTCATATTCCAGATGGGAAAGGCCATTTTCTTAATTTCGGGCCTGTGTCTTAATTTGATTATTATTATTGATTATTTAGCTCTTCCTCTATGAGGACAGCAGCATCTATTAATAGCGCACGCTATTGGGTAAAACTAGTGCTATTTTTGGAGAGACGATTTTCCGCTTTGGACACTAGAAGGCGATGATGTGCTTGTTACCTCATTTAGCAAAATGTCCAGAAGAGCACATTATCCCTGCGTCCCAATGTGCATACTATCCATGCATACTATCCAGGCCATGTGTGTGATACTGTAGTGTAAACTACTATGCAGTGCACTCGATATTCAATTACATTTTCTAAAATTAATTTTTAAAAGTTTTTTTTTTTAAGAGCATGAAATGACAAAGGAGCACTATAAAGGTGGGATCAATATTTAGTAATTTTAAAGTTAGGAACATTTCCATGTGATAAGCTGGAAATTAACCCTTTTTTGGTTGCATTTCTCAATACTTTGCTGTTTGTGAACCACTAAATTAAACTAATACAGAGAAACAAAATGTTAGTTTAGCGCCCTCACTGGTGAGGGAAGATATAAAGTCAATAAAGACAAAGGGCAGGGAGCTACTGCTTCACCTTCTGAGACTGTGTATTGTTTTTTTCATTAATGCAATTATTTCTGCATTGTCATATATCAATAAACATAAAACACAGGAACGTCTCCTTGGCAAAAGTCACAAATTAATATGCAGAAAAAAATCTGAAATTACTCAAATACAGATTCTCATCAGGTAGGCCTACAGTTTTCCACCAATGAAACATATAATTTTAGTAAACACTTGGAATGCAATGTAGGCTAGATTATGAATACTAATTAATTTATAGCATACAATATCCATATATGACACTCTGCTTAACATCTTAACGAATGTACCATGTTCCATGTTTTCAACTCTCTTAAACCAGCTCTGGAATTATAGCACATGTTAGCAAAATTAAGTATATATTTTTACTATTTGCACAAACACATTCATTACACTTTCTCGCGAAACAACTGATTTCTATTTTCAACACTTTCACTTGAAACTTATAACTCTTATCTGTTATATTAACTGTCAAAACACATTCGTGAATTCACTCCATTTTCACATTTCTGTAATCACGTTATCCGCCGATTTGCATAAGGCGATCTGTATGAGGCCTCCTTCTACCCCGAGTCTTTGAAACATGAGTTGTATGCGTTGAAAGCGAATCCTTAAAAAAAAACAGCAGCATAAGAAAGAGATTGCATGCTTTCGCGAGCTTCAGCAAATGCACGCGAGATATATATATATATATATATATTTTTTTTTTTTTTTATGCGATTTGTGTGAAGATGTTAAATGTATTTATGTGGTGAAGCCAAAGACAAATTTCCACTTGTGGACAATAAAGTGACTAAACTAAACATCAGATTGCACGCTTCCCAGCCGAAACAACCCCCCACGTGAAATTGAAATAGGCCTAATAACCCGTGATATAAAAGTGGCAATAAATGTATAAATAAATAAAATAATAATTAAATGTGGAAAAAAATACATAAGTAAATAAAATTATAAATTTATTTATTTTTAAATTTTCTTTGTATATTTATATATCTATTTATTTAGATTTGCTTTTTTTTTTTACATTTCTTTGTACATTTATTTATTTATTTCTAATTATGTCAGGGATAGCGTTCCATATTTACAGAGCAGTTGGCAGTCAAACAATAAAAGCTCCAATAGTAGCGTATGCATACTACTACTAAAGTCACTACGTGATCGCTCTGCGGTGAGAAAGGGAGCCCCCTAAATTGACTGCGGTCAAGCGAGCCGCGGTTTGAAAATACACGGTCAAGCCAGCCGCACTTTTTTGCTGCGCGTCTAATCGCGCACTTACGGTATGCGTGCTGGAAGCGGTCAAAGTGGATGTAAAGCTGTCATAACGGCGTGTCCTTTATACTTTTATTGATATTTTCAATAGATTGCTGTTCACGGTGACCCAAAATATGTCTGCATAAAACGTAATTTAACCCTAAAATGACCATAAAGCAACATCAGAATATTTATTTATTGCTATTTTATATCATGACATAAATAATACAATTTCAGGATTTTTTTTTATAACTTGAACATTGAATTAATGTTTGTGAATACATATTTTTTTTGTACATTAACATTTGTTTTGTACATTTATTAATATACATAATTTATCAATGTTAATATATATATTAACAGTGAAAAATTATGTATATTAATATATATATATATATATATATGTGTGTGTAATAAATATATGTATGTATGTATGTGTGTGTGTGTGTGTGTGTGTGTGTGTGTGTGTGTGTGTGCGCACGTGCGTGCGTGTCTTTGTTTGTTTGTTTGTGTGTGTGCGTGTGTGTGTATGTTGTTTGTGTGTGTGTATACCTTTCAACTGATACTTGTTTACAGTGACCCTGACTATTACTGTATTCATTTTCAAGTTAAATCTACTGTACAATTTCTGTAAATTAAAGGTAAATCACCCCAAAACTCAATGTGCATTCTCACACTTTTCTCATAAAAAGTACTTACTCGTAAAAAGCTTTCCTTAATAGGTTTGCTCATTTTTCGAATTGTTTCCTGTTAACAGTGACCCTGACTATTACTGTATTAATTTTCAAGTCATTTTACTGTATGGGTTTGGAGGAAATTAATGGAAAATTCACACCAAGAGTAAAAGTGCATTCTAGCACTTGCACCATTACCCATTTGCAAACACTCATAAAAATCTTTCCTTCATAGGTTTGCTCATTCTGTCAATTGATTCCTGTTCACATGGACCCTGACTATTACTGTATCCATTTTCAACTCATTTTACTGTATAGTTTTGGAGAAACTTAATGACAAATTCACCCCAAGCATGCAAGTGCTTTCTAGCACTTGCACCATTACTCATTTGCAAACACTCATAAAAATCTTTCCTTTATAGGTTTGCTCGTTCTTTCAATTTATTCCTGTTCACAGTCACCCTGACTATTACTGTATTATTATTTTTAATATTTTTACTGTATAGTTTCGGAGGAAATGAATGGCAAATTCACCCCAAGAGTAAAAGTGCATTCTACCACTTGCACCATTTCCCATTTTTAAACACTCATAAAAGTATTTCTTTCATAGGTTTGCTCATTCTGTCAATTGATTCCTCTTTACAGTCATGCTGGATATTACTGTAGTAATTTTGAACTAATTTTACTGTATAGTTTTGGAGAAAATTAATGGCAAATTCACCCCAAGAGTAAAAGTGCATTCTAGCACTTGCACCATTTCCCATTTTTAAACACTCATAAAAATATTTTCTTCATAGGTTTGCTCATTCCGTCAATTTATTCCTGTTCACGTGGACCCTGACTATTACTGTGTCCATTTTCAACTAATTTTACTGTATAATTTCGGAGGAAATGAATGGCAAATTCACCCCAAGAGTAAAAGTGCATTCTACCTCTTGCACCATTTCCCATTTTTAAACACTCATACAAATCTTTCCTTCATAGGTTTGCTCATTCTGTCAATTTATTCCTGTTCACATGGACCCTGACTATTACTTTACCCATTTTCAACTCATTTTACTGTATAGTTTTGGAGACAATTAATGGCAAATTCACCCCTAGAGTAAAAGTGCATTCTACCACTTGCCCCCTTTCCCATTTTCAAATACTCATAAAAGTCTTTCTTTCATAGCTTTGCTCATTCTGTCAATTGATTCCTCTTTACAGTCATGCTGACTATTACTGTATCCATTTTCAACTAATTTTACTGTATAGTTTTGGAGAAAATTAATGGCAAATTCACCCCAAGAGTAAAAGTGCATTCTAGCACTTGCACCATTTCCCATTTTTAAACTCTCATAAAAATCTTTCTTTCATAGGTTTGCTCATTCTTTCAATTGATTCCTGTTCACAGTCATCCTGACTATTACTGTATTATTATTTTTAATATTTTTACTGTATAGTTTCGGAGGAAATGAATGGCAAATTCACCCCAAGAGTAAAAGTGCATTCTACCACTTGCCCCATTTCCCATTTTCAAACACTCATAAAAATCTTTCCTTTATAGGTTTGCTTGTTCTTTCAATTGATTCCTGTTCACAGTCATCCTGACTATTACTGTATTATTATTTTTTTAATATTTTTACTGTATAGTTTCGGAGGAAATGAATGGCAAAGTCACCCCAAGAGTAAAAGTGCACGCTAGCACTTTCACCATTTCCCATTTTCAAACACTCATAAAAATCTTTCCTTTATAGGTTTGCTTGTTCTTTCAATTGATTCCTGTTCACAGTCATCCTGACTATTACTGTATTAATTTTCAAGTATTTTTATTGTATATAGTTTTGAAGAAAATTAAAGGCAAATTCACCCTAGGCATCTTAGTGCAGCACCATTTCCCATTTTCAAACACTCATAAAAGTGTCAGGGTTGGGTAAAGGGATGAGGCGAGGACTCAGTGGTGCAGGAGAATGGGTTCTTTATTCAACAATAAAATAAAACAAAACAACAAAAACTACCCCGTAGTGGAAAAACAGGACAGCTGGCAAGGCTTGACAAGACAAGACAAGACAAGACAAGGCAAGGCAAGGCAAGGCAAGGCAAGGCAAGGCAAGGCAAGGCAAGGCAAGGCAGGGCAGGGACAGGATACATCCAGAGTAACATCAATGACGAACTGGCACGGGACTGCAAACACAAGGAGATTATAAAGGGAGCAAATGAGGAGGGTAACGAGATAAACACAGGTGGGGCAAATTAACCAATAATCAGGTAACAAGATGGGTGGGGTCAAGACAATTGACATGAGAGCACATGGCACACAGAAAACTAAGACAAAAGCCATGTGCTCACACAAAACAAAAACACAAGCACATGGCCAGCAAAACAAATCACCAGCCATGTGCAAAACAGGACACGAACACGCAGCTAATGAGAATACTCATAAGCCGCGTGTTCACACAAGACACGACAACATGAAAGCATGCAGCCAATGAAAAACACAAGCTGCGTGCCGCACAGCACAAGACATAACATGAATGCACGCAGCCGATAAAAACACGAACTGCGTGCAACACCACACACACACACAACACACACACACAACACACGTGGACAAAAGAGCGTGCTCACACAATGAGACAGAACATGGAGCGCGAGTGTCGAACCCCGTCACGAAACCGAAACTCAAGACATGAGTGCCGGGATCCGAACACCACGCTCCAACACAAAACAAGGCACGCAGACGAGAGAGCGCGCTCACATAAAAACAGGACATGAAGGGAGTGTCAGGGCTCTGTCACAAAACCATGAATAACACTAGACTGAACTTTTTCTCAGGACAGAACCCTGACAAAAAGTGTTTCCTTTATAGGTTTGCGCGTTCTTTTAATTGATTCCTTTTCACAGTGACCCTGACTATTTCTGTATTAATTTTCATGTCATTTTACTGTATAGTTTCTAATAAAATTAAAGGCAAACTCACTCCAAAAATGTTTTTGGAGTGCATTCTTGCATTTTCAAACACAAAGTTTTCATTTTTTAAGGTATTATTGTGCAAACGTACCATGCTTATTGCCATATGAATCTAAAAAGTCTCGGTTACGTACGTAACCCTCATTCCCTGATGGAGGGAACGGAGATGTTATGTCCCCATGCCACAACCTTGAACCAATCGCTGATGCCGGGACACGTTTTCGGCTCCTCAGCATAAAACCTGAATGAGTGGATGCACGCTGTCACCTTATATACCCATATGCACGAGGAGTGGCTCAGCATGAAAAATCCACTAGCCAATTTTCATTGCCGTTTTTAGGGGTTTACTTGGTAGCCCCAATAATCTCTGAGAGAACAAAGGTAGAAGAAAGGCATCCAGTATCTACTGGGCAAACCTCTGCTTGGAGACAGCCTTCCTTTTCTGCTGACCTCCATAGCACACAAGGAGCTGCTCAGAACTTCTGAAGCTTTGAGTGCTGTATATGCTCTTACAGGACCCAGCAATGCCAAGGCTGGATCTGCCTCCTCCGGGGGCAGTGCTTGCAGGTTCACCACCTGGTCTTGGAAGGGAGTGGTGGGAAGCTTGGCCATTTATCTAGGCAGGGGTCTCAGGACAACTTGAGAGTAGGCCGGCCTGAACACAAGACACTCTTTGCTCACTGAAAATGCTTGGAGGTCCCGACCCTCTTGATGGAGGTGAACGCAATCAGGAGCGCAGTCTTAATAGACAAATATTTAAGCTCAACCAATTCCATCAGCTCAAAGGGGTCCCTCTGAAGTCAAGCCAAGACGACAGAGAGATCCCAGGAGGGCACAATGGGTGACCTAGGAGGATTTTATATTCTGGCACCCCTCAGGAACCTAACGATCAGGTCATGCTTCCCCAGGGACCAGCCGTCCACTGCATCATGCATCACTTTCAAGGTGGAGGGTGACAGCCTACACCCCCACCTTTCCTGCAGAAAAGAAAGTACGACTCTACTCAGGCATCTTTGGGTGTGTTCTCGTGGAGAAGAACACCAGTTCATGACCAGACTCCACTTAGAGGCATAAGCTCACCTGGAAGTGGTAGTGTCTACCACCACCGGTGGCAGATCATGTAGGTCTGCTGCATCCCATCCAGGAGCCACACATGGAGGTTCCAAAGATCTGGACGCAGGTATCTGGGTCAGGGAATAGTACAACTGCCAGTGGGAGGCAAACAGGTCTACCTGAGCTTCCCTGAATCGAGTCCAGATCAGCTGGACCACCTGTTGATGGAGTCACCATTCTCCAGGGAACATGAGCTGTCGTGAGAATGTGTCGGCTGCACGACTGAGCTCTCCCAGAATGTGGATGGCACGCAGTGACTTGAGCCACGTCTGACTTCAGAGGAGGAGAGGCCGGGTGAGTTGTGACCCTGTACATTTTGTACAAGGGAGTGGTGGGAACCTTGGTCATTTATCTAGGCAGGGGTACTACCCTAATGTACAAAACAGCCATAGTGTTGTCCATGCAGATCAACACGTGCTTGTCCTGGAGCAGCGGCCGGAACTGCTGCAAGGCTAGAAACACTGCCAGCAACTCATGGCAGTTGATGTGCCAAAGCAGTCGAGGCCCTGGCCAGGACCCCAAGGCTGTCTGTTAGCTGTCTGTTAGTTACCAAGGCTGTCTGTTAGTTACCTAGCCCACACTGGAGGCATCCGTCGTGACAACAACATGGCAGGACACTTGTTCTAAGGGTACCCCGGTCCATAGAAAGGAAAGGTCTGACCAGGGCTGAATGAGTGGCAACACATCTGCGTGATGGTCACACAATGTGTACCATGCCACCATGCCCATCATGGGAATCGGGACTGTAATCAGTACTGGAGTGGTATCATATGAGTCAATCCAAGCGGTGTGACTGCGGCTGCGGATGCCGTATTCAAAGGATTCAAGGATTCAAAGCGTTTATTGTCATGTGCACAGTGAGGAAAAGCAAGTTTCCCTGTACAATGAAATTCTTTCTTTGCTGTCCACATTGAATGCCAAGACAGTGCAAATTATGTAAAAATAAAAAACAGACATACACATAAATAAAATAGAAATAATAAAAAGTATAGCTATGTTGCAGGAGTAGAAATAGACTGTGAATATAGAAATATAGACTATGTACATCTGTATGTGCGAGTGGCAATACTGACTTGTGCAAACAACAATAGAGTGACGTGCAATATTAACATTAACGTGTCCACATGTAGCATTAATATGTATTATATCTCTGTGTGCAAGTGTGCAATATTGACTTATCTACAGAACAGTAGTACAGTGGCATGTAACAAATTGAGTGCAACTACATAATAATAATAGCAGCTTTAACATTAATAATGTGCAAATCAAGATTGAGCTACTTGATAAGAGATAGTAGCAGTAACATTAACAAATGTGCAAAATTGAGCTGTAGCAGTTCAGTCTACATATTCTATGAGATATGTGAGACTAGTCTGTGTCCACTGGCTACCCGTTTAAAAGTCTAATGGCTGAGGGAAAGAAGGAGTTCCTTAATCTGGAATTCCTGCATTTCACACTCCTGTACCTCCGTCCTGAGGGTAAGAGTGTGAACAATCCATGTTGTGGGTGGGTGGGGTCCTTAAGGATGGAGGCAGCTCTCCTGTGAACTCTGCGATGGTAAATGGCCTGCAGAGAGGGCAATGGAGTTCTGATGATCTTCTCGGCAGTCTTCACCACTCTCTGCAGACGTTTGCGGTCCCTCACTGTAGTGCTGCCATACCACACAGTGATGCAGCTGGTCAAAATGCTCTCAACAACACAGCTGTAGAAGTTGCTGAGGATCTTAGGTGACATGCCAAACTTCCTCAGCCTCCTTAGGAAGTACAGTCGCTGTTGTGCTTTCTTAACCAGCTGGGTGGTGTTGAGTGTCCAGGTGAGGTCCTCGCTGATGTGGACCCCCAAGTATTTAAAGCTGCTCACCCTCTCCACTTCAAGATCTCGGATAAACAGTGGCTGATGAGTTCTCCTCTCCTTCCTCATGTCCACTATCATCTCCTTTGTCTTGTCCGTGTTGAGGGTGAGGTTGTTGTCCTCACACCATGTCACAAGGCTGGCCACCTCCCTCCTGTAGGCTGCTTCATCTCTGCCAGTGATCCGTCCTATCACTGCGGTGTCGTCAGCGAACTTCACAATGATGTTGTCCTTGTGGGAGGCAACACAGTCATGTGTGAACAGTGTGTAGAGGATGGGACTGAGAACACACCCCTGTGGGGTGCCAATGTTTGTTATGATGGTGTCTGAGGTCCTATTTCCAATCCTGACAGACTGCGGTCTGCCAGTTAAGAAGTCTAGGAGCCAGTCGCAGAGTGTGGGGTGTAGTCTAAGTGCAAAAAGTTTGTGGAGGACGGAGGAAGAAAACGAGCAGCTTCCGCTACCTTGAAAGGGGCTGTTCATGACTTCGTCATTTCCTCATGCACCTCCGAGAAGAAAGGAACGGTTGTGAGCCGTGTTCCGTGTCGAGAAACCAATCATCCAGCCGCAATCACTCAGGTCTGGGCGGTGTATTCACCTCCAACCTGATGCGCACGGCTGACCGGGCAAGCATGACTGTCAGCTCTGGGTCCGATTCGGCGGTGATGATAACACCCGAGGAGGGCAGCCCCGCCAAATCCTCATCCTCAGAGGATGATAGCCCATCCCCTGATGCTGCCATTGACACCTGATCCTCTGGAGGAGCACCGGATGAAATGCTGGGACTGCCAAGAGACGGCCCAGCAAAATCACCCGAGAGCTGCACAGGACAAGCGCTGCGAGAGGAGTGAGAGGTCCGTGGGGACTGGCTCTCACTATAACACTTACATCTCCCAGAGCACTAGCGGGCGGTCCTCTGCTCGTGGCAGAGAAACCGGGACGAGTAGTGGTAGAGGGGTCTGCACTTTCCTTTTAAGAAAGGAGAGACGCGATCGCAGCGTTGTCATGGTCATACGCTCACAGTAGAAGCATGAACCATCTACGAACGCAGCTTCAGCGTGCCGAATGCCCAGACACTGAAGACAGCGATCGTGGCCATTGACAGAGTACAGAAAACCAAGAGGACATGGATGGAACGGCATCTTTTTTTTAATTTTATTTTTTTATCAACAATTTTTTATTTTATTTTTTTCACACACAACACAACATAATATCCAAAATACAACAAAACAAAACAACAGACACATACTCAAAATCTCAAGGTCCAATCAAAAGGGTAACGGCATCTTTAAAAAGACACGAACAGTCCGTGATTTGCTCTTTTAGAGAAACTGCTCTTTTCAGTTGAAGCTCCCAGGGGAATCACTGAAAGGTAACACTGCTGTTCGCACTATACTACCAACCAGAACAGCTCTCCGACACACAGCAGATGAATCGCTTTGTGGAGTATATCAACTTTCATACAACCACTCCGCTCCAAAGCAAAAGTTTAATGAGTGGATGCACGCTGTCACCTTATAAATTCCACTAGCCAATTCTCATTGGCATTTTCTCTTAAACTCAGAGATGATTGGGGCTCCTAAGTAAACCCTTAATGTCGTCACGACATAACTCATAGTGTATATAGATAGTGAATGAGACATTTCAATTTCATATGGTAATAAGCATGGTAATTGTGCAAGTGCTAGAATGCACTTTTACTCTTGGGGTGAATTTCCTCCGAAACTATACAGTAAAATTCGTTCAAAATTAATACAGTAATAGCCAGCATGACTGTGAAGAGGAATCAATTGAAAGAACGAGCAAACCTATAAAGGAAATATTTTTATAAGTGTTTGAAAATGGGAAATGGGGCAAGTGGTAGAATGCACTTTTACTCTTGGGGTGAATTTGCCATTCATTTCCTCCGAAACTATACAGTAAAAATATTTAAAAATGTATACATTAATACCCAGCATGACTGTAAAGAGGAATCAATTGAAAGAACAAGCAAACCTATAAAGGAAAGATTTTTATGAGTGTTTGAAAATGGGAAATGGGGCAAGTGCTAGAATGCACTTTTACTCTTGGGGTGAATTTGCCATTCATTTCCTCCGAAACTATACAGTAAAAATATTAAAAGTAATAATACAGTAATAGTCAGGATGACTATGAACAGGAATCAATTGAAAGAATGAGCAAACTTATGAAAGAAAGATTTTTATGAGTGTTTGAAAATGGGAAATGGGGCAAGTGGTAAAATGCACTTTTACTCTTGGTGTGAATTTGCTATTCATTTCCTCCGAAACTATACAGTAAAAATATTTAAAAATGAATACAGTAATAGCCAGCATGACTGTAAAGAGGAATCAATTGACAGAATGAGCAAACCTATAAAGAAAAGATTTTTATGAGTGTTTGAAAATGGGAAATGGGGCAAGTGGTAGAATGCACTTTTACTCTTGGTGTGAATTTGCCATTAAGTTTCTCCAAAACTATACAGTAAAATGAGTTTAAAATGGATACAGTAATAGTCAGCATGACTGTAAAGAGGAATCAATTGACAGAATGAGCAAACCTATGAAAGAAAGACCTTTATGAGTGTTTAAATATGGGAAATGGTGCAAGTGGTAGAATGCACTTTTACTCTTGGGGTGAATTTGCCATTCATTTCCTCAGAAACTATACAGCAAAAATATTTAAAAATTAATACAGTAATAGCCAGCATGACTGTAAAGAGGAATCAATTGACAGAATGAGCAAACCTACGAAAGAAAGACTTTTATGAGTGTTTAAAAATGGGAAATGGTGCAAGTGGTAGAATGCACTTTTACTCTTGGGGTGAATTTGCCATTCATTTCCTCCGAAACTATAGAGTAAAAATATTAAAAATAATAATACAGTAATAGTCAGGATGACTATGAACAGGAATCAATTGAAAGAATGATCAAACCTATGAAAGAAAGACTTTTATGAGTGTTTAAAAATGGGAAATGGTGCAAGTGGTAGAATGCACTTTTACTCTTGGGGTGAATTTCCCATTCATTTCCTCCGAAACTATACAGTAAAAATATTAAAAATAATAATACAGTAATAGTCAGGATGACTGAGAAACAGGAATCAATTGACAGAACAAGCAAACCTATAAAGGAAAGATTTTTATGAGTGTTTGAAAATGGGAAATGGGGCAAGTGGTAGAATGCACTTTTACTCTTGGTGTGAATTTGCTATTCATTTCCTCCGAAACTATACAGTAAAAATATTTAAAAATGAATACAGTAATAGCCAGCATGACTGTAAAGGAAATTAATGGCAAATTCACACCAAGAGTAAACGCGGAAGTAAGCCTATGGGTGAGACTTCCGGTTCATTAGCCGCTATAGGTAAATAACGAGGAGAATAACAACTTGCAGTAAATGCTAAAACTGTTTGCACTACAAACCAGTGTGATCATAATTAAGATAATACATTAAAATAATATGATAAGACACACCAATTTTCAATATCAAGCAGCAAAACCAACTGTTTTGTACAGCTAAAAATAGCTGGGCACTGATGAGACCGGAAGCGAGACCCATAGAATTTACAAATGGCCGCGCCCATTTTTACGTTAGGAAAAAGGTGGATAAAGGACACGCCGTTATGACAGCTTTACATCCACTTTGAGGAGATGGTCCTCACTGCAGAACACAAGATCCAGGGGGCGGAGTTGGATCTAGATCCAACTCCTCCCACCTTACATAGACCTAAACCTACCCGTCTCCACCCCCTGATCCATAAACCCACCCATCCCCACCCCTAAACCTACCCATCTCCACCCCTAAACCTACCAATCTCCACCCCCTGGATGTGGATCCAACCCCGCCCCCTGGATCTTTGTTCTTTGACCGCTCCCAGCACGCATACCGTAAGTGCGCGATTAGACGCGCAGCAAAAAAATGTGCTGGCTTGCTTGACCGTGTATTTTCAAACCGCGGCTAGCTTGACCGCAGTCTAAATTAGGCTATTACTTTCACTTTAACAATGGCGTCTCCTTTAATGTGAAGGAACAACATACCTTTACGTCATTGAATCTGCATTTTTAGGCGAAAATTGTGAAAATGAAGCATATCTCAAATTTGCTGTCATTGCTCGTGTATTTTCTCGCGTACGGTAAGACATTTGATCTTTTATGTCTCTGTTTCGGTCAGCAATAAAAACGAACGTGAAGAAGTTTTGTTTATCAGCTCCGTTTTATATTCAATATAAAGCAATTTACTGTTTTTATTTGGCTAGACTATTGTAAGGCATTTGTTACAATCTCTCTTCTAGTCAACACCACTAACGCAGCCTAGATCAGTTTCAGTTTCGTGAATGAAAATGAACATTATGGCTAAAAATAAAAAGTAAACTCATGTAAATTATCACATCAAGCGACTTGGTAACATCTAAAAGTATTACATTATACATTAATGCTGATTTATTTTACACCAGTAGCCTACATATAATGTAGCTTACATTGAATGATATAGTCGCTTTGGATAGAGGCTTCTGCCAAATAAATGTAAATGAAAACATATGTTCATTGGAATACACATCATCTGCTTTCCCGTAACATTCTTTTCTTCTTCGTTTTTCCATTTGTGGCTGTCCACTCTTCAGAGTGCTACCGCCACCTGCATGACTTTGCCCTATTCTTCTGCCATCTCTCAGATCTGTTTAGCTCCTTTTCCAATTCTTTGTTCTCAATACATTCAGACAGTTAAATATCTACAAGATGTACTATTATTATTACACTCCAAATATATACACTTTCTGATACCCCACAACTGTCACACGTCCCATGATCCCATCATAGGAGTGACAACCGGATTCTATAACTGAACTCACACCTGTAAATTTTCAGGATCACACAGAGGTGGACTTACCCATTAGGCAAAGGCAGGTGACCGCCTTGGGCCCCCAAAAACCAAGGGCCCCCTAAAATGCTTTTCATGTAGGCCTAGGCCCAGGGCCGTAGCTGGGGTTTGCGGGGCCCCGGTGCAGGTTGTACCAGTGGGCCCTGTTTGAAATTGTTTAATTTGTATGTTCGTTCTATTTATTTATTTGTGCTATTTACACAATGTTTAATCTTTTTCAAGTTTGTAGGTGTCCAGGTACATAAACCGAATAATCAAATGTAAAATAGCACTGCATAGTCTTCACTGAAAAAAATTAAATATACAGTCAAACCAATATTTATTCAGACACCTTCAGCATTTATCACATTATCACAGTTTATTTGCTATGGTTTAGAAAATGGTAATAAAATATGACAAGAACTCAGAGTTAAACTGTGTCAGAACAAATTAATCTTGATAATGTCAGATAACTTTGATAGAAAGGTATGCAATAGATTACAATCAACCAAAAATTCAGATAACTGTTAGTATGACAATATTTACACATCTATAAATACTTTATTGACCAATTACCAAGCAATGCTTAATTATTTCAGTCTGTAAAAAGGTGGCATTAGCAATTAAAGAATAGACACTTGAACAAAACATGGTCAGGTCAAAGTGTCTGAATAATTTTTGGTCCCAATTTCTTTATCAATTTTACTGGTAGTCCACTGTATGAATATTTTTTTTTGGTAAAATATGTCACAGTTTACTTTATTTTGTTATACTCACTTACATAAATGAAATATAGTGTCCTGCACCCACTAGTAAAAAAATATCAAAAATTAAATCTGGTGTCTGAATAATTTTTGGTTTGACTGTGGATTAATTATTGATAAAATTACAAAGAAATTCAGTCAAGAGCAGTGATTCTTTCTTTCATTTTCTTGGATTAACATTAAGGAAACCGACAGCAGCTAGTAAATTAGGCGCGGTCACTTTAAGAGACAATGCATGCAATATAAAGATGCACACCAATTTCTTTCTCAATTGATTACTTTCACTTAAGACATAACCGACAGTTTTTTCCGAGGATACTCTCCAAGACGGGTATTTTGACATAATTTTGTATATGTCGGTTCAAGAGCAAGAAGAGGCAAATTTGGTGTTGATGCACTTTGAGACGCGTCTCTCTGCGTACCCCGTGCACACAGAACACCGCGCACCGGTGCTGAATTGGGCTCTCACACATATTTCTCTGTTTGTATGTTTAAACTGAGATTTGTATTTGTTCGTTCAGGTGCAGGAGGACGCGAAGGAGAGCTCGGTTCGTTCTTGTTGTCTGTGAGACGCGGCTCTCTGCGTTTGCACCGAACACGGCGTGCGAGTACTCATTTGAGCTTTTCCGCATCTTTTGTTTGAATGCTTTAAACTCTTTTGAATATTTAAATTGGTAAGGCTTAAACATGTGCAAATGATAAGCTTTCGTGACGACGCTCAGCAGTGGCCCGTCAACTGTCCTGAGCTCTTTTTAGGTTGGACTCAGCCAGTCGGTTGAGATAGCCGGGGGCCCCCCCTCAGCCGGGGGCCCCTAGAATCGTCACCACCTTTCACCCCACTAGCGACGGCCCTGCCTAGGCCTACGAGATGCGCATTAAGCATGGGCACTTGAAGGGTTGCTGTTTACGGTGTTTATTACTGTAACGAGGCAGACGAGATGTGAGACGTGCGGATCCAAGTGCAAGCTTTATTAGTAAAACGTGGTCAAAATACAGGCAGGGTCGAACAACAGCAAACAGTATCCAGAGGGCTAGACATGAGAGATAATCCAAAACGTGAGCAATAATCCTAGCAAGGTGCAAACAGAGTCCGAAACGGCAAGACAAGGGTTAATCCAAACAGATAACAGATCCAGGGCAGGCGGCTGACGGACGAGATGAGATAAACCAGGCAAGGATCAGGACACAGATGAAACAGACCATAAACAAGGTTAGGCTAAACTTAACTTCAGAAAACTAGGAATGGCTCCGTAAGGTTACTATCACTAGGAGAGCGATAAATGCAGACAATACTCGGCAGTGAGGGAGAGAGAGTCCAAGGCTTATAAAGAGTGTGTGATTGGGTGATAGTGATTGTGTGATAGTTCTCAGGTGTGAGCGTGATTAGTGCAATCAGCTGTGTGTGTGTCGTCAGTGCAATGGATGATGGGAAATGCAGTCCAGTGTGCTGTGTGGTGTGAGAGTCAATATGATGGAGAGGCGACCTCTGGTGGCTATCGGGCGGAAGGCCACAGACCGGATTCGTGACAATTACCAAGACAATCGTCTGCACGTCTGATCTGAATGTGCTTCTTGTGTATCCTGCTTGTAGCAAAAGAAAATATCATGCATTTGAAGCTGTAATTAAAATATTGAGCAACAGTGCGTATTATAGCTATGTTTATTGTTTAGATACCGCTTACTCATTTATGAGAAGGACCCAAGTAGAGGACGCATACACAGTTACTTTTTTGCTTGATACAATCCTTAGGTGTGTAAATGTATAATTTAATTTTCATGATTTTTTCATTTTCATTTAAATTTGTAATTAAATAACTAAAAATAAATGTTTTTAAAGTTTAGAATTGTACAGCCTTTGGAGAGTGTAGGCAACTGGGCTAAGCCAAAGTCTATAGAAGATAGCTGAGCCCAGGCACATATGCTTACGCTGGTAACTCATCAGTGCGTTCCTCGTCAAGGCTATATTTTTTTCACACTTTTCTCATTCCCACTAAGTCAAGTTCTTATATGAATGCATTTCTGAAGGGAAGCGACTGTCTTCAGAAAACTTTCGATGGCATTTTCATTTTATCTGATAAAGTAGCATTTATGAGCAGAGAGCTGCTTTTTGTTTACAGCCGTTACCGGGGAAACCGCTATATTTCTGAAAAAGAAAGGGGTGGAAAGGGAAGTGGTGTGTGGCCAAGTATGGTGACCCATACTCAGAATTTGTGCTCTGCATTTAACCCATCCAAGTGCACACACACAGTAGTGAACATACACCTGGAGCAGTGGGCAGCCAATGCTGCGGCGCCCAGGGAGCAGTTGGGGGTTCGGTGCCTTGCTCAAGGGTCTCACCTCAGTCGTGGTATTGAGGGTGGAGAGCGTACTGGTTATTCACTCCCCCCACCTACAATCCCTGCCGGACCTGAGACTTGAACCCACGACCTTCGGGTTACAAGTCCAACTCTCTATCCATTAGGCCACGACTGCCCTTTTTTCACACTTTTCTCATTCTCACTAAGTCAAGCTCTTGAAAGGCACCTCCTACTGGCAGAGAATGAATGTGCATTTTAAATACCAATGCGAAAATTCACCCACATAACCCCTTTTAAATTAATATAATTTATATTTCTGACTCATCCCTTTTCTTAAAAAAAAAAAAAAAAAAAAAAAGTTTCAAGGCTCAATTGTGAGGTTTATCATTTTATAATTTGGGCTCCAGCACGATGGTGTGAGAACCATAGACATATATAGATGCGGCCGCCATCTTGGAACGGTATTTTTGTAGGTTCGCAGAGAGCCGTTGAGCCGTTCTGTGCATGATTGTGGCATCTTTCGAATATTCAGTGATTACTATGGTGAATGATGTCAAGTTCACCGCTGCAAATATGGCGGATGGCTTACGTATAGCGGCCCATAGAAACAGTCGCTAATGAGGCATCTAGTATATCTATGGTGAGAACACTATTGGAATTGCTCTGTTTCTTCTTCTTCGTCTTCTTCTTCTTCTTCTTCTTCTTCTTCTTCTCCAAAGTGAATCACATTTTTGAGGGCCTAAACATGCTCCAAAACTCATGAAACTTTGCACACGCGTCAGAACTGGGGAAAATTTACATCTGATGTGGGTTTCAAAAATGGGTGTGGCAAAATGGCTCCATAGCACCACCTGTAAAATTTAAATGGAGTGTGCCTCGAGCTACATTTAATGTACATGTACGAAAATCAGTACACACATGTAGGCTAACACGCACAATTCTCCTGGTACGAAATCCGAAACCCAACAGGAAGTACGTTATTTTGAATTTCCTGTATGATTTTTGTGCAGTTTTTGCCATTTCCAGACCTTTGACAAACTCCTCCTACAGTTTTAATTGGATCATCTTCAAATTTGATGAAGGTTATCATAAGGCCTTTGTGACGTTAAATTGTGAAGATCTTGAGTTTTCGTCGAAGGGCGTGTCCTTGGCAGCCTGACAAAGTTTGATGTTTCGCCATGAAACAGGAAGTTGCTGTAACTCAGGCAAGCAATGTCCGATCTGCCCCACTTCACACATTTGATAGGTGTTCTGTCCTGAACACATACCCATGCCCAAATTCAGTTATAGTCATAGCGCCACCTGCTGGAAACAGGAAGTGTCATGTTTAACACTGTTATGGACCCCTTGGAACATATTTAAAAGCGTCAACAAGTGTTAAATAGGCTGGCAACATGCTAGAAACATACTAAAACATGCTAGCAACACTTAGCTAAGTGCTAAAACATGCTATTAATGCAGTGAAACAGGAAGTTGATGTAACTCAGGCATGCAGTGTCCAATCTGCCCGAAACTTAATATGTTTGATGATAGTTCTGGCCTGAACACATCTACATGCCAAGATTCAGTTAATAGTCATAGCGCCACCTACTGTCAGTAGGAAGTGACATGTTTAACACTGTGATGCACTATTAGCAACACAGTAAAATATGCCATTGCGTGCTAAACATGTTACAAACATACTCAAACATGCTAGCAACACTTAGCAAAGTGCTAAAGCATGCTATTAACGCCATCAAACAGGAAGTTGTTGTAACTCATGCATACAATGTCCAATCTGCCTCAAACTTCACGTTTGATTAGAGTCCTGGTCTGAAGACATCTACATGCTCATATTCGGTTATAGTTATAGCGCCGCCACCTACTGGCAACAGCAAGTGACTTGTTTAACACTGTGATGCATTATTAACAACACAGTAAAATATGCCATTGTGTGCTAAACATGCTTCTGATTCTGTTTCTGATTCTTCTAAACATGCTAGAAATATGCTCAAATATGCTAGCAACACTTACTAATGGCGCTTTTCCACTGCGTGGTACGACTCGGCTCGGTACGGTTCAGAACGGCACGGCTCAGTTCGGCTCTGTTTGCATTTTCACTGCAGTTTAGTACTGCTTTAGAGTTGCATTCGATCCTTCGCTGGCTGTGCTGATTTAAATCTAGCGGCTCTGTTGTGTGTCGTGCCGCAAGTTCAAAGGCAGTGACGGAGTTTTCTCTAGCCAATCAGTGATCAGCAGAGTTTACACGTCACGTTTTAGTAATGGTACAGTTCGCTTGGAACCTGGTACTAAAGGTGGTACTAAAAAAAGGTGGTACTAAAAAAAGTACCAGGTATCAGGTACTGTACCCAGTGGAAAACCCCCCAAAAGTGAGCCGTGCTGAACCGTACCATGCCGTACCATGCAGTGGAAAAGCGCCATACGTGCTAAAGCATGCTATTAATACCATGAAACAGGAAGTTATTGTAACTCATGCATATAATGCCCAATCTGCCCCAAACTTTGTATAATAGTCCTGGCCTGAACACATCTAAAGGCCAATATTCAGTTAAAATTATAGTGCCACCTGCTGGCAACAGGAAATGACTTGTTTCACACTAACTTAAACATGCACTGTCCGATCTACCCCAAACTTACCAAAAACTTGTTTGGTAAGAGTCCTTGCCTGAAGACGTCTACATGCCAATATTCAGTTATAATCATAGCGCCACCTCTTGGCAGCAGGAAATTTGGCACATATAAATGACTTTACCACTTTAAAAGCATTTACCACTTTAAAAGCATTTTACCCGCTGTTCGCTGTTTTCCTATGGCCACCGGGTGGCGGTGAGCCTGGGTGCGAGGGCCCTTTCATTCCTGCTTGCAGCTTTAATTTATTTTGTTTTTGTGAAAACCTGTGTCTCAACTTTAAATAAATTGCAATTTCGTGGTCTACAACATGAAAGAAAGCCTTTACAACATGTACATGAAAAATGCAGAAACACTGGACACAACTATGGGGCACCATTGTGCAGCAGCAAGCATCACAACAAAAAAGGAACCTCAAGGTTGATCTAGGTAAATGTGTATAAATTAAGGCTGGTAAGCGATAATTTTTTTTAATCTAATTAATTACATGATGTGGTGATTAATTAATGTAATTAATCACAAATTAATCACAATTTGATGGAGAAATTACTCCCAAAAGATAATTTAAAGTCATTGTTATGTAAAGCATCAAACATACATTACAAAAAGTAGCTTCAGCAAGAAATATTTTGTTTGATTCAGCATAAAACGTATTACATATACTCTTTTGAACCATGAGGGTGAGTAAATGATGACAAAATTTTCAATTTTGGGTGGGTCAAGTCAAGTCAAGTTGAGCTTTATTGTCATTCCACTACATGTGGGGACATACAGTGGAACGAAATGTCATGCCTCACGGGTCCACGGTGCTACATAAATACAGACATACAACAATGAAGTAAAACACTATAAACCTATACACAACTAACCTACTGACAGATTTTGACTAAATTTACTATATATAAATGTTTACCCTATACAACTAAAGATAAAGATAAAAAAACTACAATCTATACAAACTATGCGAATGCTTCACATAAATAATGTACATGTGCAGAGAGAAACATTGTGAGTCAAGCAGCTAGCTGTGGAACAGTACAAGATGATTTGTAGTAGTGCATGAGCATGTAAACATACATATATTGCTGAGTCTTTTGTGGGATTATGTACACATAGCAGTGTTAGGAAAAGTGTCTAGCGCATAGAGGAGAGTGTGTTACTACAGGTGGATTGTACGGGCCCACTCACCTGTGTGTAGCACATTTGAATTGCACAAAAAAAAAAGTTCAGTTTGGAGAGGGGGGGGAGGGTGGTCCATGTTTCAGGAGGTAGGGGTTTGCATGGGGTTTCAGAGGGGGGCGGGGTGATCTGAGTTAAGGCCTCTCACAGCCTGGGGGAAAAAGCTGTTGAGCAGTCTGGCAGAGCGGGCTCTGATGCTCCAGTACCGTCTTCCTGATGGTAGGAGCTGGAACAGACTGTGGGAGGGGTGGGTGGGGTCCTTCACGATGCTGTTGGTTTTGCTGGAGCATCGTGCAAGCAAAATGTCCAGGATGGATGGGAGAGGGGCACCGATGATCTTTGCAGCCGTGTTCACTGTCCGCTGGAGGGTCTTGCGTTCAGCAGCACTGCAGTTCCCGTACCAGACAGTGATGCAGCTGGTCAGCACACTCTCAATGGTGCCCCTGTAGAATGTGGTGAGGATGGGTGGTGGGAGACTTGCTCTTTTCAGCCGGCGGAGAAAGTGTAGGCGCTGTTGTGCCTTCTTGGAGAGTGACATGGTGTTGGTGGTCCAGGTGAGATCCTCCGTGATGTGCACCCCCAGGAATTTAGTGCTGCTGACTCTCTCCACAGTCGAGCTGTCGATGGTCAGTGGGGGGTGGTCAGTGGAGTTCCTCCTCCTGAAGTCCATCACAACCTCCTTTGTCTTCTCCACATTGAGGGACAGATTGTTAGCGCCACACCATTCAGCCAGCTGTGCCACTTCCTCTCTGTAGTGCGTTTCATCGTTGTTGCTGATGAGACCTACCACTGTTGTGTCATCAGCAAACTTGATGTGGTTGGAGCTGAACTTGGCAGTGCAGTCATGGGTCAGCAGCGTGAAGAGCAGCGGGCTGAGCACACAGCCTTGTGGGGCACCTGTGCTCAGTGTGGTAGTGCTCGAGGTGTTGTGGCCGACACGGACTGACTGAGGTCTTCCGGTTAAAAAGTCCAGGATCCAATTACAGAGGGAATTGTTAAGGCCCAGCAGGTTTAGTTTATTTATGAGCTGTTGTGGGATTATTGTGTTGAATGCCGAGCTGAAGTCAATGAACAGCATTCTAACATAGGAGTCTTTGTTTTCTAGGTGGGTAAGAGCCAGGTGGAGGGTGGAGGAAATTGCATCGTCCGTAGAGCGGTTTGAACGGTATGCAAACTGGAGCGGATCGAGTGTGTTGGGGAGGCTGTTTTTGAATTTTTGCATGACTAACCTCTCAAAGCACTTCATCATGATTGGAGTCAGTGCTATGGGACGGTATTCGTTTAAACAGGACACAGGTGATTTCTTTGGTACCGGTATGATTGTTGTGGATTTTAGACATGTGGGGACGACTGCTTGGCTCAACGAGGTGTTGAAGATATCTGTTAGGACATCCGTCAGCTGTGCAGCACAGTCTTTCAGTACACGGCCAGGTATGTTGTCAGGACCTGCAGCCTTTCGTGGGTTAATCCTGGATAGGGTCTTTCTTACATCGGCTGCAGACAGACAGAGCGCCTGGTCGTTGGGAGGTGTGGGCAGTTTTTGTGCAGGTGTGTCGTTCTGCATTTCAAACCGTGAATAAAAGTGGTTGAGTGTATCGGGGAGGGATGGATCATCATCACAGGCCTGTGGCGAGGGCTTGTAGTCAGTGATGGTCTGAATGGCTTGCCACAGGCTCCGTGTGTCTCTGCTGTCCGTGAAGTGATTATTGATTTTTTGAGCATGTGACCGGTTTGCATTTTTGATGCCACAGGACAGATTGGCTCTTGCGGTTTTGAGGGCTGCTTTGTCTCCTGAATTGAATGCTTCATCTCTGGTTTTTAGCAGCCCACGAACCTCTGCTGTCATCCACGGCTTTTGGTTTGCACGTGTGGTGATGGTCTTAGTGACTGTCACATCATCCATGCACTTTTTGATCCAAGATGGCGGCGCGTTCTGATGCAGCGGCTGCTCCAGGTCCCAAAGACGGTGCTTTTATGTCTTTTAATGCCGTCTGTTCGTCTCCAAATAGTGTAAATTTACCGCTAACTCATAAGGAAAAAACACATATATGATCGCCGAAGCCTTTTGGATATCGGCAACGCGTACAAACACCAACTCTCGCAGGCGGCTACTGAGAAGCTACGAGGCCTTTGTTTAATGCTGGAGCCGGACCTCGAGACCACGGCCTCGCCTACTGACGCTACCCGCACAAGGCAGTGTCGCAAGCGGTGTGAGAGAGGACGGAAGCGCGGTAAACGCGGAGGTATACGAGCCAGGCTAAGGGCTAGCCCCACAAGACCGGCTCTCCCAACACTCATGCTCTCAAACGTTCGCTCTTAATTCAACTTAATTCAACTCAGTCGGTCTACACAGCATGAGGCAAGGGATTGCTGTGTGTTTGTTTTCACCGAAACATGGCTAAACAACAACATCCCGGACTCTGCCATTCAGCTACATGGATTAAACTGCTACCGATCAGACAGGGACTCATCACTGTCTGGTAAGACTCGCGGGGGTGGCTTGTGTGTTTATATCAACAAAGAATGGTGTAACAATGCTGCGGTAATATCAAAACACTGTTCATCGCTGGTGGAGTTTATGTTTGTGAAGTGCCGACCGTTCTATCTGCCGCGGGAGTTCACGGCCATTGTTATTGTCGCGGTTTACATACCACTGTGTGCAAACGCTAAGGACGCGCTTCGTGAACTGCACAGCGCCATCAGCGAACAACAAACAAATAACCCTGACGGCTTTTTCATCATAGCCGGTGACTTTAACCACGCAAACTTAAAGACAGTTTTGCCAAAGTTCTACCAACATGTGAACTTTGCGACAAGGGGAAACAATACACTGGATTTTGTTTATACAACAGGGAAAAACTCATACAAAGCTGAACCCCGCCCCCACCTCGGGTACTCGGATCACATCTCTGTTATGCTAATCCCAGCGTACAGACCACTTCTCAAGCTTGCCAAACCGGTTCAAAAACTCATCACAATTTGGCCAAATGATGCTACCTCAACACTACAGGACTGCTTTCAGTGCACAGACTGGAACATGTTTAAAGAGGCAGCCACCTACAACAACCACACAGACCTGCATGAGTACACTGAAACTGTGACTGCTTACATCAAAAAGTGCATTGATGATGTGACAGTCACCAAGACCATCACCATACGTGCAAACCAGAAACCATGGATGACAGCAGAGGTTCGTGGGCTGCTAAAGACCAGAGACGAAGCATTCAGATCAGGAGATAAAGCGGCCCTCAAAACAGCAAGAGCCAATCTGTCCTGTGGCATCAAAAATGCAAAACAGTCATATGCTCAAAAAATCAACAATCACTTCACAGACAGCAGAGACACACGGAGCCTGTGGCAAGCCATTCAGACCATCACTGACTACAAGCCCCCGCCACAGGCCTGTGATGATGACACATCCCTCCCCGATGCACTCAACCACTTTTATTCACGGTTTGAAATGCAGAATGACACACCTGCACAAAAACTGCCCACTCCTCCCAACGACCGGGCGCTTTGTCTGTCTCCAGCCGACGTAAGGAAGACCCTATCTAGGATTAACCCACGCAAGGCTGCGGGTCCTGACAACATACCTGGCCGTGTTCTGAGAGACTGCGCTGCACAGCTGACAGATGTCCTAACAGATATCTTCAACACCTCGCTGAGCCAGGCAGTCGTCCCCACATGTCTCAAATCCACAACAATCATACCGGTACGAAAGAAATCACCTGTGTCCTGTCTAAATGACTACCGTCCCATAGCACTGACTCCAATCATGATGAAGTGCTTTGAGAGGTTAGTCATGCACAACATCAAAAACAGCCTCCCCAACACACTTGACCCGCTGCAGTTTGCATACCGTCCAAACCGCTCTACGGACGATGCAATCTCCTCCACCCTCCGCCTGGCTCTTACCCACCTAGAAAATAAAGACTCCTACTTTAGAATGCTGTTCATCGACTTCAGCTCAGCATTCAACACAATTATCCCACAACAGCTCATAAATAAACTAAACCTGCTGGGCCTTAACAATTCCCTTTGCAATTGGATCCTGGACTTTCTAACCGGAAGACCTCAGTCAGTCCGTGTCGGCCACAACACCTCGAGCACTACCACGCTGAGCACAGGTGCCCCACAAGGCTGTGTGCTCAGCCCGCTGCTCTTCACGCTGGACCACCCTCCCCCCCCTCTCCAAACACCCCCCCCCCCCCCCCCCCCCCCCCCCCCAACCTTACCACACCAAAGAAAAAACTGAACTTTTTTTTTTGTGCAATTCAAATGTACAAACCACCTGTAGTAACACACTCTCCTCTATGCACTAGACACTTTTCCTAACACTGCTATGTGTACACAATCCCACAAAAGACTCAGCAATATATGTATGTTTACATGCTCATGCACTACTACAAATCATCTTATACTGTTCCCCAGCCAGCTGCTGACTCACAATGTTTCTCTCTGCACATATCTACAGTATTTATGTGAAGCATTCAAGCATAGTTTGTATAGTATATTTGTATATTTACAACATTTTTATCTTTATCTTTAGTTGTATAGGGTAAAAAAACATTTAGGGTAAACAGTTTGTATAGTTTGTATTTTCTATCTTTATCTTCAGTTGTATAGGGTAAACATTTATATATAGTATACCTAGTCAAACATCAATCTGTCAGTAGGTTAGTTTGTGTATAGGTTTATAGTGTTTTACTTCATTGTTGTATGTCTGTATTTATGTAGCACCGTGGTCCTGTGAGGCACGACATTTCGTTCCACTGTATGTCCCCACATGTAGCGGAATGACAATAAAGCTCAACTTGACTTGACTTGACTTTTTGATGTAAGCAGTCACAGTTTCAGTGTACTCATGCAGGTCTGTGTGGTTGTTGTAGGTGGCCGCCTCTTTAAACATGTTCCAGTCTGTGCACTGAAAGCAGTCCTGTAGTGTTGAAGTAGCATTCTCTGGCCAAATTGTGATGAGTTTTTGAACTGGTTTGGCGAGTTTCAGAAGTGGTCTATATGCTGGGATTAGCATAACAGAGATGTGGTCTGAGTTCCCTGAGGTGGGGGCGGGGTACAGCCTTGTAAGCGTTCTTTACGGTTGTGTAAACAAAGTCCAGCGTATTATTTCCCCTTGTTGCAAAGTTTACATGTTGGTAGAACTTTGGCAAAACTGTCTTTAAATTTGCGTGGTTGAAGTCACCGGCTATGATGAAAAAGCCGTCGGGGTTATTTGTTTGTTGTTCACTGATGGCGCTATACAGTTCACGAAGCGCGTCCTTAGCGTTTGCACACGGTGGAATGTAAACCGCGACAATAACAATGGCCGTGAACTCCCGCGGCAGATAGAACGGTCGGCACTTCACAAACATAAACTCCACCAGTGATGAGCAGTGTTTTGATAATACCGCAGTATTGTTACACCATTCTTTGTTGATATAAACACACAAGCCACCACCGCGGCTCTTACCAGAAAGTGTTGTGTCTCTGTCCGATCGGTAGCATGTTAGCCTGTTCAACTGAATGGCGGAGTCTGGGATGTTGTCATTTAGCCATGTTTCAGTGAAAACAAACACACAACAATCCCTTGCCTCATGCTGTGTAGACCGACTGAGTTGAATTAAGTCCAGTTTGTTTTCCAGAGAGCGAACGTTTGAGAGCATGAGTGTTGGAAGAGCCGGTCTTGTGGGATTAGCTCTTAGCCTCGCTTGTATACCTCCGCGCTTACCGCGCTTCCGTCCTCTCTCACACCGCTTGCGACGCTGCCTTGTGCGGGTAGCGTCAGTAGGCGAGGCCGTGGTCTCGAGGTCCGGCTCCAGCAGTAAACAAAGGCCTCGTAGCTTCTCAGTAGCCGCCGGCGCGAGTTGGTGTTTGTACGCGTTGCCGATATCCAAAAGGCTTCGGCGATCATATATGTGTTTTGGAGTGATTTCCTTATGAGTTAGCGGTAAATTTACACTATTTGGAGACAAACAGACGACATTAAAAGACATAAAAGCACCGTCTTTGGGACCTGGAGCAGCCGCTGCTTCTGAACGCGCCGCCATCTTGGATCAAATGCGGGTGAACTATACCTTTAATAATTTGTATTATTATTATTATTACTATGGAAATTATTATTATTTCTTTAATGAAACAATATTCTAAATAATAAACTAAAACTGCCAGTAGGTGGTGGCAAGGTTTTAGACCCAGTCAGCGTTCTTCTCCACTGGAGCTGCTCCTGTCAGTTTTGTGTTGTACACGTTTGTTGACTCAAATATCAAGTGGCTAAACACCCATGGAAGATCATCCATGAGACTCATGTATTTGTCTGATGAGTGAATGTGTGAATCAATGATGTTCTTCTGCTGTGAATCCAAACATTTCTCTACTCACAATCTTTATGATCTGGAGAAAAAATATTTGCACTGCACTTTCCTGTTGTGCATTTTTGTTTGGCTCAAATTAACTGTTTATTTCTTCTCCAGGTGCATCAGGTGTTGAAGTGTCAGTGTTTGTGATGGAGGGAGATTCAGTCACTCTACACAATGATTTTGAAACAAACCCAGATTGGATTAGATGGGATTTTCATGACATTATCATAGCTCAACTCTGTAGAGATCGTGGATATATTTGTACAGATGACCAATGTAATGAGAGATTCAGAGACAGACTGAAGTTGGATAATCAGACTGGATCTCTGACCATCACAAACACCAGAACCACAGACTCTGGATATTATCAACTACGGATCACCGGCGGCAGAAGGGGCAACAGTAGCAGGATCTTCACTGTTGTTGTTCGTGGTGAGTCATTATATGTTTAAAAATACGTCATGCCCAATTAAATTACATTATTAATGTGTTTAATGATTTTTCTTGGAGTCACAATAAATATAAATTTATCTCATTTTACAAATTGTTTCTGAGGGATTTCCAGAAGGGATTAAAATAAACAGACATAATAAAATATTTATTTTTATGCTATTGCTGAAGCCCCGCATGGGAAGATAAACCATATCTTTAAGTTTATCCTCATGTTCTGGTTAATTTAATCATAATTGGCCTCATACAAGATCCAAATTAGTTATATTAATTAGGCTATATTTACACTTAAGTACACTAAAGTATTTTAGACATTTTGTTTCACAACTGACCTCATAATTTTGCCAGAGTTCCTCCTTTGATTTACAGTTAAATATATGAATTTGGTTTTCGTTACAATGTTTTTATTTTTATTTTTGTATTGTCCCAATAAGGTGGCATCCATTTAAAATTTGAATTAAAATGATAGTTTACACTCAACACGTTATTATTGCGTACTGTTTTATAATGCACTACAATACTCAGGTGCAGATAATTGCCACTATTTGCAATAAGTAGTATAAATAGCAGAAAATCCTGCTATTTTAATATAGTGTAAATAGCATCTAAATAGCATCAGTTATTTTGGCAGATTGTCATGATGACCTTTGAGTTTCAGTATGTATTTGATGATCATTTTTATCAAATGAAATGGTGAGAGCTGGTTGAAGACCTCCGTGAAGTTGGCACCCCATAAAAAGAAATAATCATCAAAACTATGCCATTCGTTTGTGCTACGTTTGTGCTGATTTGTGCCGCAAAAACGAACGTTTGTGCTGGGTTTGTGCTGGTTTGTGCCATTAAAACAAACACTGTATCTATTTTCCTTCCTTAGATATAACCAAAATATGTTCGGGAGCTGTGACGTTACTCTCCACCCCAGTTCGTCTAAATCGCACAAAACTGGTGTCATTCGTTTGTGCTCGATTTGTGCTGATTTGTGCTGTTGAAATAAACGTCAAATATATTTCCCCTTCTTAGAAATAACAAATACAAAACGGGCCAGTGACGTCACTCTCCACCCCATGCCGTCCAAATCTATCCAAACCGGTGCCGTTCGTTTGTGCTCGATTTGTGCTGGTTTGTGCCGTTAAAAGAAGCCCTGTAACTATGACCGCTTCTTTTATATAACGAAAATAATCTTTTTTAGGAACAGTGACGTCACTCTCCACCCCATGCCGTCCAAATCTATCCAAACCGGTGCCGTTCGTTTGTGCTCGATTTGTGCTGGTTTGTGCCGTTAAAAGAAACAATGTAACCACGACCTCTTCTTAAATATAACGAAAACTTCACTCTCCACACCGTTTAGCGCGGCCGCAGAGTTTAATAATAAAAAAAGTTAGTGTTCATGCTGCCTTGAAATGTTAGGTTTAGTCAGCTCCAAGTTTTCACTAACTTCATATTTCAAGTTGACTAAGCTTAAATTTCAAGGTAGCATTAAGTTGAAACGGTGAGACCTCTTTTTTTTTTCTTTTTTTTTTTTACAGTGAGTCTAAATTTTCTAATACGTTTGTGCCCGATTTGTGCCGTTAGAATATTAAACATCTAGGACTATTCCCCACGAATATTCGTTAATAGTAATATTAATATTAATTAGGTCATATATAGAAGCAGAGCTGTCAAAATCACCTAAGACTCAAATCACCCTGGAAACTGTCTATTCACTCTGCTGCCATCTGGTAAGCGCTTCCGCAGCCTGATGGCAAAAACTGAGAGACTTAGGAGGAGTTTCTTCCCCAAGGCCATCAGACTCCTGAACTCAACTCAGCCTCTTAACATCATCTGACTTACTTCATATTCACTAACAATCAGTTAGATATTCACACTCATTATACTCTACCTCATATTGACAGTGTCATTTGCACACAACACTTTCTGTGTCTTGATATCTTGATATCTTATCTTATTTTTTATAATTATTTTCATGTCAACCATGTTCAACCTGTTTGCACATTCCTCTCTCGTACAGTCATGCTTATCTTAATATTTAATTCTACAGCATACTGTCATGCACATTCTTTTATACTTTATATTTTATATTTTGTTCTTTATATCTTATTTTTTATTCATTTTACTTTATGCATACTTCCCTTGTGTTGTATTATACAATATTTGCACTGTCCATGGAGCGGACCTGACTCACATTTCACTGCTGGTTATACAATCTCTGTATAGTCGTGTATGTGACAAATAAAACTTGAACTTGAACTTGAACTATAGGCTATAGCCTAAATTCCAGGCGGTCTCCACACCAAATGCCACGTTTATTTGTGCTCGATTTGTGCCATGAAAAGAAATCCTGGTTTTAACTAAAATTCTTCTTAAATAGGCCTATTTAAAGGGGGAAAAGCAGAAGCACTTAATATGCCATTATCTATAAGCTATATGTAACTGTAATTGCATGGTATTTGTCAGGGTGCGCGGGGAACGAAGGAGCGAGGATATGACAAACCTCATGGAACACGGATCACAGGGAAGGAAGACATTTAACAGCTAACACAGGACACAGGAGACACTGGGCTTTTAAACACAAGGAAATCAAACGAGGAAGAACTGAAACAGGTGGGGAGTAATTAAACACAGACGGAGACTAATGAACTAATGACGAACAGGAAAACCCAAATATGGTCACAAGAGGGAGGGAAACACAAGACATGGGGAACACAGGTCTGACAGTACTCCCCCCTCCCAAACGGTGCGTCCCGCACCGTACACCATCCAACGGGGAGGGGGGGTGGGCACTCTGGAGGCCTTAAGGGACATGGAGACAGGACAGGACAGGAGGCCTCCAGGGCGGCGCCCGTTCCGGGACCCACGGCGGAGCAGGGAGCTCGGGCGGCCATGGCGGAGCAGGGAGCTCGGGAGGCCATGGCAAATCGGGGAACTTGGGAGGCCAAATCGAGCACAAACGAATGACACCAGTTTTGTGCGATTTAGACGAACTGGGGTGGAGAGTGACGTCACAGCTCCCGAACATATTTTGGTTATATCTAAGGAAGGAAAACAGATACCGTGTTTGTTTTAACGGCACAAACCAGCACAAACCCAGCACAAATGAACTGCGCTGGTTTGGAGTGATTTGGGCAACATGGGGAGGAGAGTGACGTCACACGGTCAAAAAAAGAATGTTTAATATCTCAAAAACCAAACCAGCACAAACGTTCGTTTTTGTGGCACAAATCAGCACAAACGTAGCACAAACGAATGGCATAGTTTTGGTGATTATTTCTTTTTATGGGGTGCCAACTTCACGGAGGTCTGGTGAAGTGACTTTCAGAGCAGCTCTGGAGATGAAGTTCATGTGGACTGTCCTCATAAAGCAAGACAAGTTCAAGTTCAAGTTCAAGTTGAGCTTTATTGTCATTCTGCTACATGGGGACATACAGTGGAATGAGAGAGACTGTGGTAATGACCTGAACTGACAAACGTCATGGTAAGGGGCCCTTATATCAGTAGAACAATAACATGCAATAAGCATTTAGTGTAATTTATTTGACTGTCCTTTAGGTTTGAGTGACTTTTTATTTCTTTTTCAAGCTCTTTATAAACATTTTCTTTATGCTTTCTGGATGGTTTGTCCAAAATAACAAAATAGCAACACAGTTTAAGTTAACTTGTGGCTGTTCAATGCTTGAACCTGATTGGTTGACATTCATTCTAAGGTGTGCAATTATTTTCAGGGAAACGCATGGCTAAAGTTAAAAATTAAAGAATATTTTTATTTTGCATGTTTTTATTATTTTATAAAGAAATGTTTTTTTTTTTATTTACAAAAGAGTTATGAAAATGCACCAAAAATATACAGTATGCACTTTTGTGCGGGTAGCAATAACATAGTAGCTAGTATTTTAATTGTCATTAATGCTTGATAGTTATTCATCAAGAGAAATATGCTGAGTTTTAAAAGAAATATGTAGAAAATTGCTCATCATTGTGCAACCCAATTTGGATATCATATGCCATTGCAGCTTACACTGCTTGACTTAATCACAAAAATAAAGTAAGGGATTTTTTTGCAACTCATCTTTACTTCTCTGAAAGTTGGATTAATTACTTTTTTGCATTTGGATATATATTTATACATGGTCAAAGTTTAGATTTTTGTTTGTCCTCTGGCTAACTGGTAAACAGTCTTAAACAGAGCTTTTGATCTAACCCCCTGGCAACCGAAATTATTCCGCCGAAACAACCAAGAAAATTTTTGGTTGTGGTTGTGTAAATGCACAAATACATGAAGGGGAAAGCTGCTTACATATGAACCAGGATCTGGGTAATATGATGCTCGTATAAAAATTTCTCTTCCCACAATTTTTATGATCTGTAGAAAACATTTCACAGCACTTTCTGTCATGTGTATGTTCTGTATTTTCTTGTTTTGTTTTTTTCTCTTTTCCATGTTTACCTTTACATCAGTGTTGGATGTGCATTTGCCTTGGTTATTTCTCCTGGATTATTAAAGTGACTTCTAAAGCTTTTCCGAATTGCGAGGGTTGGATATAACATTACACTTTTCTGTTGTATAATTTTATTTGGCTTATAATTAACTGTTAATTTCTCCTTCAGGATTTACAGGTGTTGGTACAGATGACGTGTCAGTGTCAGTGACGGAGGGAGATTCGGTCACTCTACACAATGATGTTGAAATGAACCAGCAAGACAGAAATAGATGGTATTTTAATGAGACTATCATCACTGAAATCACTGGAGATCTCAGTTTTATCTGTACAGATGTTCAGTGCAATTTTGCTGATGGGAGATTCAGAGACAGACTGAAGCTGGATCATCAGACTGGATCTCTGACCATCACAGACACCAGAACCACCGACTCTGGACTCTATGATTTGCTGATCAAGAGCAACAGCAGAATCAGCGCAAAGATAATCATTGTTTATGTAAACAGTAAGTCATTATGCTTAAAATCAAGTTAAGTTAAATCACATTATTAATGTGTTTAGTGATATTTTTACAGTGGTATTCAGAGGTTTTTTCTCTATATTTTAATTCACATACAGTATAAAGATTATCAGTTATGTTAAGATGTCAGTTTATCATTATCATCTGTTTAAATGCATCTGTTATTTCATACTCATTGATTTTTACATGCAGAATATGTTTGTAATCACTAAGTGTGAAAAAATTATGCTTTTCAGACTGAAAGTCGAGAAAGAGCATGAACAATCCACAGTTCTCTCATGTTTGTTTTACCTTTAACTGTATTATTATTATTGTTATTTTTTTTTATTCTCAGGTTAGGTAAAGTAAGTCAAATCTGCACTAAATCATAAGCATTCCATTCATACTTACAACTTGCACAGAAGACTTCTTTGTGGTTGGTCCTTTCGCAATGACTTAGCAATAACATTGTCGGTAGGCAATTGCTTGTGATTAATATAATATTAATTAATAAGTTACAATTTTCAACTCCAACATAAAGTAAATAAAACTTCAAGTAGCAAAATCATAAAATATAACAAAGTTCAATCAAAGGTATCAGCCCTATCTGCACCATTACATTTCCCCTTATAAATATATATAATCTGATACACAGCTGTTTTCTGTATGTTACTTAATAATGTCAGTCCTCTGTCGTCTGTGTCTTGTGTTCTTGTGTCCTTATTTTGTTTGTTTCCTGTCCTCGTTGAGTGTGATATCAGTTAATTATGTCCCAGCTGTGTTTGATTATGTTTGTGATTATCCTGTGTATTTATAGTCCTGTCTGTTCAGTTAATGTTTGTCTGGTCTACTCGTTACTCCCAGTGTTTCTGTGTGTCAGCCTTGCCTTGTCTTGCCCTGCCTTGTCTACATTAAAGACTGTTATTTTGAGTTACTCCTCGTCTCCGTGTTCCTTGTTCCTCCCTGCTGTGTGCACCGTGACAAATAAACAGTACATATAAAACATTTTCCAGACAGTTTAGGAGTTGCTTTTACACACACATATATTAATAAAGGTAGCTGGATGAACAAATCCCCCTTAACGGGAGTACATACACATGCGCAGTAAATATAATTTTTGTACAGTGTTTCTCATTTCAGTATTCCATGTTTATTACATAGTCAGGTAAATACACACACTACTATTACTTGGACTAAATAAAGTTACTACAAAGCATATGCAAATTAAATAAAGCAGTATAATTGCATAATCGCATTATCCATCAACATATTTTAGAGTTTGTTTGTTCTTTTCACTAAAAAGATCTTCCAGCAGCTGTTGGTTTGTGTTTCAGGTGTTTCTGCTGCTGAACAAGATGAAATGAAGAGAAAGTCAGTGAACGAGGGAGAATCTGTCACTTTAGATCCTGGTGTAATAAAAAACCCAAATGATTTCATGAAGTGGTATTTTAATGATATTCTCATCGCTGAAATCACTGGAGATCAGAGTAAGATCTGTACAGATCATCGGTGTAAAGAGAGATTCAGAGACAGATTGAAGCTGGATCATCAGACTGGATCTCTGACCATCACAAACACCAGAACCACAGACTCTGGAGATTATAAACTAGAGATCAGCAGCAGCAGATTCAGCATCTTAAAGGGCTTCAGTGTTACTATCACTGGTGAGTATCATTTAGTAATGAAAATGGGGTCTCAGTAAATGCCAAGGGGCCAGTTATTCAAAAAGCTTAATCTGGATTAGAATGATCTGGATTTGGAAATCCCATGTTTTGATATCCAGGATCAGGTAATCCATCTTACTTTTGTGCCAGTTTTTAAAAGCAAAATTGGATTGGATCACAATGATCCAGATACACACTTTTCAGATTACCAAATCTGGATTACTAGTGCTCTATGGAGCCCCTAAAGGGGCATGGTGATGGAAAGAAATATGAGGTGGGAATGAATGAATGAATGAATGAATGAATGAATGAATGAATGAAGTCAATGCTTTTGCATTCTCTCAGAAAAGTTTTGCATTACATTCACTCAAGAAATGTTGCATTTGCTCACAAATAACAACTTTTGACAGGTCCATCTCTGATGATTGTGCTAATGTAGTTGACAAACTGATTTAAAAACAACAACAACAAAACACTTTAAATTAAATATAATATTTTTGTTTGATATTGACAGCTGTTTTTACTTTTTTTTTTACTTTACTGTAGGCTACTATCTTGAAAATGCGTTGTTCAAAAGAAAAAAAAGATTCTGAAATCAGATTAGATCACAAAATCCCATTTTGGTTTTATTCTGGATCAAATCATTAGTTTGTGTTGTTCAAATTTTTTTTTGTAAAATTGAAATATATTTGATCCAAAAATCTGGATTATACTGATCCCAGCAGAAGGGTGGATTTCAGGAACAAAAATGCAATAAAACTTTAAAACTAGTCCAAAAATACAACATTTGTAACGTAACACACACACACACACACACATATATATTACATTATATATTTATAGACATTAGGCTACCTTTAAAGCCTTTCAGTAGCCTACAGTAAAGTAAAAAAGACATTTTGGTGCCATAAAATAATCCCCAAACAGCTGTAAATATCAAACAAAAATACTATATTTAAAGTTTTTTTTTTTTTTTTTTTTGGTAAACTACATTGAAACAATCATCAGAGATGAACCAGTCAAAAGTAGTTATGAGTGAGCAAACACAAAGTTTATTGTGTGAATGCAATGCAAAATATTTCGGCTACACTTTACTTGAAGGAGTGTGCATAAGACTGACATGACACCTTCATAATCATGACATGACACATGTCATGAATATGAAGGTTTCTTTTATGCATGTTTATGACAACTGTCATTAAGTGCCATTCGCTCAGTTATGTAAATTTTAATGCAAAGATGACATTGTTTGAGATGTCTTTGCTATGGGCTAGGGTTAGGGGTAAGGGTAGGGGTAGGGTTAGGTTAGGGTTAGAACAAATAATGTCATCTTTGCATTAAAAATGACATAACTGAGCGAATGACACTTAATGACAGTTGTCATAAACATGCATAAAACCTTCATATTCATGACATGTGTCATGTCATGATTATGAAGGTGTCATGTCAATCTTATGCACACCCCTTCATGTAAAGTGTTACCAACATTTCTGAGAAAATGCAAAAGTATCGACTTTATATTAGTATTTTTTTTTTTCTCCAATCACCATGTCCCTCTAGGGGCTCCATAGAACACTAATAATCCAGATTTGGTAATCTGAAAAACTGTGTATTGTGATTCAATTTAATTTTGCTTTGAAAAACCAGCAGAAAGGAAGATGGATTACCTGATTCTGGATAGCAAAACATGGGATTTCCAAATTCAGATCATTCTGTTCCATATTAAGTTTTCTGAACAACTGGCCCCTCAGTTGTTAAAGATCATACATGAGGCTCATGCATGTTTGTCTGATGAGTGAATGTGTAAATCAATGATTTTGTTCTGCTGTTTGATTGCATGTGAATCCAGACATATTTCTCTACTCACATTCTTAATTATCTGGAGAAAAACATTTTCATAGCCCCTTCATGTTGCCTAATTTGACTGTTCATTTCTTCTTCAGTTTATATCGGTATTGGTACAGGAGTGTTAGTGTCTGTGATGGAGGGACATTCATACACTCTACAAACTGGTGTTAAAATAAAAGAACAAGAAACGATCAGGTGGTATTTTAATTACATTTGCATCGCTCAAATCACTGGAGATCTCAGGTATATCTGTACAGATGTTCAGTGTAATGGTGGTAATGAGAGATTCAGAGGCAGACTGAAACTGGATCATCAGACTGGATCTCTGACCATCACAAACATCAGAACCACAGACACTGGAGATTATGAACTAAAGATCAACAGCAGCAGATTCAGTGAGAACACCTTCATGATTTCTGTTTATGGTGAGTCATTATGTTTAAAAACAAGTCTTGTACATTTAAATCACATTATTAATGTGTGTAGTGTTTTTTTTTTTTTTTTGCAGTGACATTCAGTGTTTTTGTCTTTACCTGCATATTAACTCACATACAGTATAAAGATAATTTCTTAAAGAACACGTTTACTGTTAAAGTGGAATTCGTATGTTTAAGTACAAATTTATTTCAGTATGATATTAAACATTAATTCCTGGTTCCAGCTCTAAGATGAGCCATGTTGTGGGGTTTTGGTTTATGATTAAATGTTTATTTGTTCTTGAGATTTTTTCCATGGTGGTTCATTTGGAGGGTTGCCTGCGATGGGGAGCATCGATGATGAAACAAACCAACAAACAGGTATTACATGTAAATGTATGTTATTTATTTGTGCAACGTATATGGTTTCTATACTGTTTCTACGAGCCTGTTTGATTCTGGTTATCCATTAATTTGTCTATATAGTTACTGATTATGTTAAGCAGATTTCTCGTGTTTCGTTATCTATTCCAAATGCGTATATAAGCCCTCAGTTTCTTCTGTCTTCCATTCCGCATCGTTTATAATGGTTGTGCTATTCTCCTTTGGTTATCTGAATCACTATGTTAAAGTCTGTTTCATGTTTCACTGCACTTTCCTGTTGTATAATTTTGCCCCACTATCCCCGATATGACTTATAAATGTTAACTGTTTTCATTTGATCTCCAGAATTTGTAACGGAGGGCGATTCAGTCACTCTACACACTGGTGTTAAAACAAACCAACAAGAGGAGATTAGATGGTATTTTAATGGTATTCGCATTGCTGTAATCACTGGAGATCTCAGCTTTATCTGTACAGATGTTCAGTGTAATAAAGGCACTGAGAGATTCAGAGACAGACTGAGGTTGGATCATCAGACTGGATCTCTGACCATCACAAACACCAGAACCACAGACTCTGGACTTTATCAACTAAAGATCAACAACCTCAATGATGTTCTTCAACTCTTCAGTGTTGTTGTTCAAGGTGAGTCATTATGTTTAAAAGCAAGTCTTGTACATTTCAAACATAATTAATGTGTTTAGTGATATTTTTTGCACCAACATTGAGGAGTTTTTAAATGTAGTTCACTATGATTTAAAACTATTTTGTTTTTCCATTACTGAGTTGTTAGTTATCAGCTAGATGTTTTTTTTTTTCTGGTGAAGTTGTCAGTTTCTCATCATACAATTTCTGATCACCTTTTATTGTAATCTGTGTAAATGCATTTTTTATTTCATACTTATATTTTTAGTTAATGGATTTGATGAATAAAGTATGCATAAGCACAAAATGTGGACAAATGTTACTTTTCAGATTGAAAGTCAAGATAGAGCATGAAAATCACTTTCATAGTTCTCTCATGTTGTGTAGTTTGTTGTTTTCAGCAGCTGTTGGTTTGTGTTTCAGGTGTTTCTGCTGCTGAACAAGATGAAATGAAGAGAAAGTCAGTGAACGAGGGAGAATCTGTCACTTTAGATCCTGGTGTAATAAAAAACCCAAATGATTTCATGAAGTGGTATTTTAATGATATTCTCATCGCTGAAATCACTGGAGATCAGAGTAAGATCTGTACAGATCATCGGTGTAAAGAGAGATTCAGAGACAGATTGAAGCTGGATCATCAGACTGGATCTCTGACCATCACAAACACCAGAACCACAGACTCTGGAGATTATAAACTAGAGATCAGCAGCAGCAGATTCAGCATCTTAAAGGGCTTCAGTGTTACTATCACTGGTGAGTATCATTTAGTAATGAAAATGGGGTCTCAGTAAATGCCAAGGGGCCAGTTATTCAAAAAGCTTAATCTGGATTAGAATGATCTGGATTTGGAAATCCCATGTTTTGATATCCAGGATCAGGTAATCCATCTTACTTTTGTGCCAGTTTTTAAAAGCAAAATTGGATTGGATCACAATGATCCAGATACACACTTTTCAGATTACCAAATCTGGATTACTAGTGCTCTATGGAGCCCCTAAAGGGGCATGGTGATGGAAAGAAATATGAGGTGGGAATGAATGAATGAATGAATGAATGAATGAATGAAGTCAATGCTTTTGCATTCTCTCAGAAAAGTTTTGCATTACATTCACTCAAGAAATGTTGCATTTGCTCACAAATAACAACTTTTGACAGGTCCATCTCTGATGATTGTGCTAATGTAGTTGACAAACTGATTTAAAAACAACAACAACAAAACACTTTAAATTAAATATAATATTTTTGTTTGATATTGACAGCTGTTTTTACTTTTTTTTTTACTTTACTGTAGGCTACTATCTTGAAAATGCGTTGTTCAAAAGAAAAAAAAGATTCTGAAATCAGATTAGATCACAAAATCCCATTTTGGTTTTATTCTGGATCAAATCATTAGTTTGTGTTGTTCAATTTTTTTTTGTAAAATTGAAATATATTTGATCCAAAAATCTGGATTATACTGATCCCAGCAGAAGGGTGGATTTCAGGAACAAAAATGCAATAAAACTTTAAAACTAGTCCAAAAATACAACATTTGTAACGTAACACACACACACACACACACACACACACACACATACTGTATATATACAGGTGCATCTCAATAAATTAGAATGTCGTGAAAAAGTTCATTTTTTCTTGTAACTTATTTAAAAAAGTGAAACTTTCATATATTTTAGATTCATTACATGTAAAGTAAAACATTTCAAAAGTTTTTTTTGTTTTAATTTTGATGATTAGAGCTTACAGCTCATGAAAGTCAAAAATCAGTATCTCAAAATATTAGAATATTTACATTTGAGTTTCAATAAATGACCATCCGTACAGTATAAATTCTGGGTATATCTTGTTCTTTGAAACCACGATAATGGAGAAGACTGCTGACTTGGCAATGATCCAGAAGACGAACATTGACGCCCTCCACAAAGAGGGTAAGTCACAGAGGGTCATTACTGAAAGGTGTGGCTGTTTACAGAGTGCTATATCAAAGCATATTAAATGCAAAGTTGACTGGAAGGAAGAATTTGGGTAGGAAAAGGTGCACAAGCAACAGGGATGACCGCAAGCTTGAGAATACAGTCAAGCAAAGCTGATTCAAACACTTGGGAGAGCTTCACAAGGAGTGGACTGAAGCTGGAGTCAGTGCATCAAGAGTCACCACGCTCAGACGTCTTCAGGAAAAGGGCTACCAAGCCACTTCTGAACCAGAGACAATGTCAGAAGCATCTTACGTGGGCTGTGGAGAAAAAGAACTGGACTGTTGCTCAGTGGTCCAAAGTCCTCTTTTCAGATTAAAGTAAATTTTGCATTTCATTTGGAAATCAAGGTCCCAGACTCTGGAGGAAGAGTGGAGAGGCACAGAATCCATGTTGCATGAAGTCCAGTGTGAAGTTTCCACAGTCAGTGATGATTTGGGCTGCCATGTCATCTGCTGGTGTTGGTCCACTTTGTTTTCTGAAGTCCACAGTCAACGCAGCCATCTACCAGGAAATTTTAGAGCACTTCATGCTTCCTTCTGCTGACAAGCTTTATGGAGATGCTGATTTCATTTTCCAGCAGGACTTGGCACCTGCCCACACTGCCAAAGGTACCATAAGCTGGTTCAATGACCATGGTGTTACTGTGCTTGATTGGCCAGCAAACTCACCTGACATGAACCCCATAGAGAATCTATGGGGTATTGTCAAGAGGAAGATGAGAGACACCAGACCCAACAATGCAGATGAGCTGAAGGCCACTGTCAAAGAAACCTGGGCTTCCATACCACCTCAGCAGTGCCACAAACTGATCACCTCCATGCCACGCCGAATTGAGGCAGTAATTAAAGCAAAAGGAGCCCCTACCAAGTATTGAGTACATATACAGTAAATTAACATACTTTCCAGAAGGCCAACAATTCACTAAACATGTTTTTTTATTGGTCTTATGAAGTATTCTAATTTGTTGAGATAGTGAATTGGTGGGTTTTTGTTAAATGTGAGCCTAAATCATCACAATTAAAAGAACCAAAGACTTAAACTACTTCAGTCTGTGTACATTGAATTTATTCAATACACGAGTTTCACAATTTGAGTTGAATTACTGAAATAAATGAACTTTTCCACGACATTCTAATTTATTGAGATGCACCTGTATATACGCTAGACAGGTAGACATTAGGCTACCTTTAAAGCCTTTCAGTAGCCTACAGTAAAGTAAAAAATACATTTTGGTGCCATAAAATAATCCCCAAACAGCTGTAAATATCAAACAAAAATACTATATTTAAAGTTTTTTTTTTTTTTTTTGGTAAACTACATTGAATCATTAGATCATAATCATCAGAGACGAACCAGTCAAAAGTAGTTATTAGTGAGTAAACGCAAAATTTCTTGTGTGAATGCAATGCAAAATATTTCGGCTACACTTTACTTGAAGGAGTGTGCATAAGACTGACATGACACCTTCATAATCATGACATGACACATGTCATGAATATGAAGGTTTTTTTATGCATGTTTATGACAACTGTCATTAAGTGTCATTCGCTCAGTTATGTAATTTTTAATGCAAAGATGACATTGTTTGAGATGTCTTTGCTATGGGCTAGGGTTAGGGGTAAGGGTAGGGGTAGGGTTAGGTTAGGGTTAGATCAAATAATGTCATCTTTGCATTAAAAATGACATAACTGAGCGAATGACACTTAATGACAGTTGTCATAAACATGCATAAAACCTTCATATTCATGACATGTGTCATGTCATGATTATGAAGGTGTCATGTCAATCTTATGCACACCCCTTCATGTAAAGTGTTACCAACATTTCTGAGAGAAAGCAAAAGTATCGACTTTATATTAGTTTTTATTTATTTTTTCTCCAATCACCATGTCCCTCTAGGGGCTCCATAGAACACTAATAATCCAGATTTGGTAATCTGAAAAACTGTGTATTGTGATTCAATTTAATTTTGCTTTGAAAAACCAGCAGAAAGGAAGATGGATTACCTGATTCTGGATAGCAAAACATGGGATTTCCAAATTCAGATCATTCTGTTCCATATTAAGTTTTCTGAACAACTGGCCCCTCAGTTGTTAAAGATCATACATGAGGCTCATGCATGTTTGTCTGATGAGTGAATGTGTAAATCAATGATTTTGTTCTGCTGTTTGATTGCATGTGAATCCAGACATATTTCTCTACTCACATTCTTAATTATCTGGAGAAAAACATTTTCATAGCCCCTTCATGTTGCCTAATTTGACTGTTCATTTCTTCTTCAGTTTATATCGGTATTGGTACAGGAGTGTTAGTGTCTGTGATGGAGGGACATTCATACACTCTACAAACTGGTGTTAAAATAAAAGAACAAGAAACGATCAGGTGGTATTTTAATTACATTTGCATCGCTCAAATCACTGGAGATCTCAGGTATATCTGTACAGATGTTCAGTGTAATGGTGGTAATGAGAGATTCAGAGGCAGACTGAAACTGGATCATCAGACTGGATCTCTGACCATCACAAACATCAGAACCACAGACACTGGAGATTATGAACTAAAGATCAACAGCAGCAGATTCAGTGAGAACACCTTCATGATTTCTGTTTATGGTGAGTCATTATGTTTAAAAACAAGTCTTGTACATTTAAATCACATTATTAATGTGTGTAGTGTTTTTTTTTTTTTTTTTGCAGTGACATTCAGTGTTTTTGTCTTTACCTGCATATTAACTCACATACAGTATAAAGATAATTTCTTAAAGAACACGTTTACTGTTAAAGTGGAATTCGTATGTTTAAGTACAAATTTATTTCAGTATGATATTAAACATTAATTCCTGGTTCCAGCTCTAAGATGAGCCATGTTGTGGGGTTTTGGTTTATGATTAAATGTTTATTTGTTCTTGAGATTTTTTCCATGGTGGTTCATTTGGAGGGTTGCCTGCGATGGGGAGCATCGATGATGAAACAAACCAACAAACAGGTATTACATGTAAATGTATGTTATTTATTTGTGCAACGTATATGGTTTCTATACTGTTTCTACGAGCCTGTTTGATTCTGGTTATCCATTAATTTGTCTATATAGTTACTGATTATGTTAAGCAGATTTCTCGTGTTTCGTTATCTATTCCAAATGCGTATATAAGCCCTCAGTTTCTTCTGTCTTCCATTCCGCATCGTTTATAATGGTTGTGCTATTCTCCTTTGGTTATCTGAATCACTATGTTAAAGTCTGTTTCATGTTTCACTGCACTTTCCTGTTGTATAATTTTGCCCCACTATCCCCGATATGACTTATAAATGTTAACTGTTTTCATTTGATCTCCAGAATTTGTAACGGAGGGCGATTCAGTCACTCTACACACTGGTGTTAAAACAAACCAACAAGAGGAGATTAGATGGTATTTTAATGGTATTTGCATTGCTGTAATCACTGGAGATCTCAGCTTTATCTGTACAGATGTTCAGTGTAATAAAGGCACTGAGAGATTCAGAGACAGACTGAGGTTGGATCATCAGACTGGATCTCTGACCATCACAAACACCAGAACCACAGACTCTGGACTTTTTGAACTCATCAGGAACATAATCAATAGAATGACCTTTAATGTTACTGTTCAAGGTGAGTCATTATGTTTAAAAGCAAGTCTTGTACATTTCAATCACACCATTAATGTGTTTAGTGATATTTTTGCAGTGACTTTCAGAGGTGTTTTCTTCTCTTTTCCTGTATATTATCAGTATGTAGAATATTTCTTCAAAAAACATAAATCTGTAGATTTTGATTTAAAAATTTTTTTTTTTTTTTTTTTTCATTGGTTAGTTGTTAGATTTATCCGTTTTGTTCTGGTGAAGATGTCAGTTTCTCATAAAACAGTCTCTGATTGCCTTTTATTGTAATTTGTTTAAATTAATGCTGTCAATCGATTAAAAAAAATAACTAATTAATCGCACGATTAATCACACCTAACATTAAAGTTTTTAAATATACTTTTATATTGCAATAATTTCACATTCAATCTTCAAATGTTAACAACATAAAGACAGTATATATTTTTATATTTCTTTAATGGCATCTTTTTTATGATTGAAGGCCAGCATCATCAATACAACTGATGTCTCTATAAAATTGTTTTTTCCCCCTGAATATTTAACCATTGACTGTAGCCATTCAGCATTACACTATAATTGAGAGCTATCAATTTTAACATTTATTAGACTTAACTTGTAATTTAAGTGAACTTAAAACAATCTTCACACGAACCCATTATAATAAATGACATATTTAGCTACCTGTGCCCTTCAGCAGAAATATACAGAACATTTATAGTTACCAAACACTAAATTCTAAATTAAATATTTGAACCCCTTAAAGCTATAAAAGTTATTGATTTACTCTTTTTTCTTTTGTTCTTGGATTAATAGAATCACAGCAGCTGGTTATTAGCTTATTGCCTGCTATTGCTTTAAAAGCTGCTGCTTCTGAACGTGACGCGGATCTGACATGCATCTTATTTTCTCACAAATCTCTTTACCTTTTCTGACCCACTTCAGGTCTTAAAGTCTCTACTAATGAGCGGACGAGTTGAATCGGGTGTGTTAGATGAGGGAGACAGTGCTGGGGTGCCTCAGGACAGTTTTTAAAACCATTTCAGAGACATGTTCTTAAATGTGATGCATATATAACATATTGCATGCATGCACGCAGTTTTAAGGCAGCTTTATTCATGCCTTACCTGACGGCATAATTACGACATTGCATGCACGTAGTTTCTTTCACTGTTTGATATGAAATGATACAGGCTACAGCGCGCGCCGGCACCTTTGTGCGTGTATTTGAAGAGCACGCGATACGAGCTCGTTTGACTCGCGCCTGGTGCGGAGGCGACGTTAGAGCATGCGTCTGAAACGTCTCCCGTTTGATGTGGTCATAAAGACGTTCTGCATCTAAATAAACACAATCCTTTTCAAGAAAAAAGTGACAGAGGCAGCAGTTGTGAATGGGGTGGCCAACCCTTGCCCCGCCCCTGCGTTAATTGCGTTAAAAAAAAATTAACGCGTTAATCTGAAAAAATTAATCACATGCGTTAACACGCTAATTTTGACACCACTAGTTTAAATACATCTATTATTTCATACTCGTTGATTTTTACATGCAAAATATGTTCATTAGCACAAAATGGGGACAAATGTAGCTTTTCAGACTGAAAGTTGAGAAAAAGCATTAACAATCACTTTCATCACTTTCATCACTTTCACGTCTCCAAGATGGCGCTGCTATGTTCGGCTGCCGTCCGGGCCGCTCCGCTAAGACTATGCTTTTATTTACTTTTTTACTTACTTTTGATTTCTATTTTTACACACATAACGTCGGCACTGATCACCTATGACAAAAGTGCACTCTTGGACATCGGAAACCGCCTCACTAACCTGGTTCAGGTCACTTTATCACCGAATCCATCGTGGCCTCTTGAGATTCTTCGGAACGCGGAGAACAAAGGACACAGGAGACGGAACAAAAAACACCGTGGAAAAAGCGCTGGGATTCGGAACAGATTGAGGAAAAGGGCTCACAGTCCTCCTTTACCGAGCCTTTTGCTCGCTAATGTCCAATCCTTGGATAATAAGATGGACGATCTTAGAGCCAGGATTAGTTTCCAACGGGACATAAGGGACTGTAACATCATCTGTTTGACTGAAACATGGCTCACGCCCTCGGTTCCGGACACTGCTGTAACGCCGTCTGACAACTTCTCTGTTTTACGGATGGACAGAACAGCGGAGGCTGGTAAATCCAAGGGTGGTGGTGTGTGTTTCATGACTAACAAGAAATGGTGTGACCCCAGGAATATCTCCTCTCTGTCGCGATCCTGCTCGCCTCATCTGGAACATCTATCCATTATTTGCCGCCCATTCTATTTACCCCGCGAGTTCTCCGCGGTCATCGCTACTGCCGTTTACATCCCTCCACAGGCAGACACGAGCTTGGCTTTGTCTAAACTTCACGATGTGATCAGCGGCTACATTAACCAACATCCTGACGCTGCCTTTATCATCGCAGGGGATTTTAACAAAGCCAACCTCAGGCAGGTCATGCCGAACTTTCACCAGCATGTATCCTGTCCAACCAGAGGACCGAATACACTGGATCACTGCTACTCTCAGTTTAAGAACGCCTACAAGGCCCGCTCTCTACCTGCTTTTGGTAAGTCTGACCACGCCGCCATCTTCCTCACACCGGAATACAAACAAAGGCTCGCACAGGAACCCCCGGTGAAGAGGGAAGTGACGCGTTGGTCCTCCCACTCTGAAGCTATGCTGCAGTCGGCTCTTGATGACGTCGACTGGGACATGTTCAGGGCGAGCTCATCTGACGTCAGCGAGTTCACGGAGGTAGCAGTGAGCTTTGTAAACACACTTACCGAACAAGCTACAGAAACAATAACTGTAAGGACTTTCCCCAATCAGAAACCGTGGATGGACAGATCAATCCGTGAAGCGGTTAACAAACGCACTGCCGCATACAACGAGGCTCTTTTGTCTGGGAATATGCGCGAATATAAAGCTTCGTGTTATGCTCTCAGACGAGCTGTAAGTGCCGCCAAACATCGCTACAAAGAGAGAATTGAGTCTCATTTCCAGCTCAATGACTCGCGACGCATGTGGCAGGGACTAAGGACCATCTGTGCCTTTGGAAGCAAATCCTCCGCGGAGGTGAGTGCAGATCCGTCGCTGGCCGAAGAATTAAACACCTTCTACGGCCGCTTTGAAAGCAACGGAGGCATCGCGGCTCTGCCGAGCAGCGCGTCAGGAAGCAGCAGGCAGAGAAGCGAGAATCATGTGATCACCGTGACGGAGGACGAGGTTCGGAGGGCACTAAAGAGAGTGAACATCAGGAAAGCGGCTGGACCTGACGGGATCACAGGCCGGGTTCTGAGATCATGCGCTGATCAGCTTGCTGGTTTGTTCACTTCTATCTTCAATGAGTCCCTTGCTACCTCTGTAGTTCCCACCTCCTTTAAAAAATCCATCATCATCCCTGTGCCTAAGAACAGTAAACCCTCTTGCCTGAATGACTATCGTCCAGTGGCCCTCACATCTATAGTCATGAAGGTTTTTGAGAGACTTGTTAAGAGCCACATTAGCTCCTCCATCCCTGTTACTTTGGACCCTCTTCAGTTTGCCTATCGCTCCAATAGATCAACTGATGATGCCATCTCACACATACTCCACTCCTCCCTCACACACATTGACAGCAGCAATGGGAACTATGCAAGACTGCTATTCATAGACTATAGCTCAGCTTTTAACACCATAGTCCCCACCAAGCTGACTAATAAACTCACAGGCCTCGGCCTAAACACCTCACTCTGCGACTGGATCCAAGACTTCCTCACCGGCAGACCTCAAGTGGTGAAGGTAGGCCAGTTCACCTCAAACTCCATCACCCTGAACGTAGGAGCCCCGCAGGGCTGCGTTCTGAGTCCCCTGCTATACTCTCTCTACACACATGACTGTGTGTCCCCTCATAGATCCACATCTATTATCAAATTTGCTGATGATACTGTGGTTCTGGGCCTCATTTCCAACAATGATGAGACCGCATACTTGGATGAGGTGGAGAGACTAACATCATGGTGCCAGGACAACTGTCTCTCTCTGAACGTGAGCAAAACCAAAGAGCTGATTGTGGACTTCAGAAAGAGACACCTGCTGCCCTACACTCCTCTTATGATCAGTGGGACCCCTGTGGAGAGAGTAAGCAGCTTCAAGTACCTCGGCGTAAACATCTCCGAGGACCTGACTTGGACTACACACATCCAAACACAGGTCAAGAAAGCCAGGCAAAGACTGTACCATCTGCGACAGCTGAGAAAATTCAGGGTCTCACCAACAATCCTGAAAACTTTCTATGCAGGGACCATAGAAAGTGTTTTGTCTCAGTGCATCTCAGTGTGGTATGGAAACAGCTCCAGTCAAGACTGCAAAGCCTTGCAGAGAGTTGTGCGCTTAGCTGAGCGTATCTCTGGGTCGGCTCTCCCCTCTCTGCAGGACATCTACATCAAACGATGCAGAGGCAGAGCTGACAAAATCATCAAAGATTCAAATCACCCTGGAAACTGTCTTTTCACTAGGCTGCCATCTGGTAAGCGCTTCCGCTGCCTGATGGCAAAAACAGAGAGACTCAGGAGGAGTTTCTTCCCCACGGCCATCAGGCTCCTGAACTCAAAGTCAGCCTCTTAAAAACATCATCTGACTTACTTCAATCACTAATCACACACTCATTATTAATCTCTACCTCATAACTACCTCATAACTGTCAGTGTCATTTGCTCATTTGCACACTTGCACACTTGCACACAACACGTTCTGTATCTTGTAAATCGTATCTTATTTTTATATTTATTTTATTTTTTGTGATTGGCTGCTTCATGTCAACCATGTATAACCTGTTGCACATTCCTCTCTGTACAGTCATGCTCATATTAATATTTAATTCTACAGCTTACTGTCATGCACATTCTTTTACATTTTATATTTTATTCTTTATATCTTATTTTTCATTCATCTTATCTTATGTTTACTTCCCTTGTGTTGTTTTTTCAATATTTGCACTGTCCATGGAGCGGACCCGACTCTCATTTCACTGCTGGTTATACAGTCTCTGTATAGTCGTGTATGTGACAAATAAAACTTGAAACTTGAACTTGATATCCACATATCTTTTGTCTGTTGTTTTCAGCATCGATTGGTTTGTGTTTCAGGTCTTTCTGCTGCTAAACAAAATGAAATTAAGGTAGTGAAGGAAGGAGAATCCATCACTTTAGATAGTGATGTGGAAAAAATACCAAATATTACAGTGGAATTATATCATAATGGCAGTCTCATAACTGAAATAGCTGGAGATCCCAATAAAACCTGTACAGATGATCAGTGTGGAGATGGTGATGAGAGATTTAAAGACAGACTGAAGGTGAATCAGTCGTCTGGATCTCTGACCATCACAAACACCAGAACCACAGACTCTGGACTCTATAAACTGAAGATCACCAGATATAGCAGCAACATCAGTATCAGCAGCTTTAAGAATTTCAGTGTTAATGTCACTGGTAAGTATCATTTAGTCATTCAATGCATTTTCTTTTTCTTTTAATATAAAGATCTCATTATATTTTTCAAGATAATGAGATCATCTCTATCGCTTTTACATGCACATCATAGAAAAAACACAGTTTCCACAAAAAAAGTAATATGAAAGAAAAAAAATAATAATTCTGATGTTTCCTGTTGAGCTCAAAAAGATGCATCTGATGCATCTACTGTTCCTTAAAAATCCACCTAGATGTATCAGTTAAATGAATATCATAAAACTGACCGAAGCAGAAAGGTGTAAACATCAGCTTAACATATTGGTAAATACTGTATTGTATCAATTATCAGTTGCTCACTAATATTATTACACAACTCTCTTCTGATTGGTTAATTGCAACTGGGTTTATTTTGAGATAACAATCGGCTGGATGTACATTATCTCTCACGTATTGACTGTCTGTCTTTAGCTGTTTCAGATTCAGGTCTGTCTTCAGCTGCTGTTGCAGGAATATGTGCTGTTGCTGCTGTTGTTGTTTTTCTGGTGTTCGTTGCTGTAGCTGCTGCTGTGGTTTACTATCGCAGGCGTCAAGCAGGACAAAATGGTGAGTATTACATACTGCTGATTTAACAAGATGGAAATTTGATATTTTTTGTGTGAAATTGCTTACAAGATGTGAAAATGTGCATTTAACCAAAGTAATGTGTGTTTATTTGAATTTGTTAATATTGTTCAAACAGACACCAGGACAGCACAGTGATCAGGTGAGATACTATGAGCACTGTTTTAGATCTGTGAGTTGATTAACTATTTTTGTATTTTATGTGGGTTAATTCAGAAACAAAGCATAGAAAATGTAACTTACTCTTCAAGATAGCACTGCTCTCATACAGCTTCAACTGCTCTCATATAATTAGAATAATTCATTTCATTACATTAATATCAGTCATATTTATTTAACATTGGCTGCTATGACCCTCATCTATAAACTTTTCTTACAAATTAACTCTGAAATAAACTTAATCACAAATAATATAAAACAAAATTGCAGAGTTAAAAGTCACATTTTTATTTGTCAGCCATTTTATAGAAATCATTCTTAAATAGTTTGTGATTATTTTATCTGGAACTCAGACATTAGTCCTGTTCATTCTGAATCTGTGTTTTCTTACAGGCGAATGGTGTTGAAGATTTGTCCCCTAATAAGACTGAGACTGAGGCTGCCAATGAGACACCAACGTAACATTAATTATGTTGATACTTTCATTGAAAGGGACAGTGAAGAGACAATGGGAAACAGGAAAAGAGTATCAGCTGAAACAAAGAAACGTCGCTCACAGAGAAATAGTATTTCAGAATTAGGTACAAATACTAGTGGAATTTTACTTCAACAACAATTTCAGTTAATTCAAATGAAATTTTCACAGAGAAGCTGTCAGTCAAACAACACACAGGTTGAGTCTATACTACCGATACTGGTAATGTCACACCTTTACAGATTCAGAATTAGCATCTTGACACCACAAGAGAGGAACATCTGATAAGTTGAAAGCACTTTGTGTTTTTGTTTGTTTGGTGTGTCATATATTTGTGGTTAAAGGTTCAAATCCTGCAAGGGTTTGAATCTTAAACTCTGAATCTCAGGAACTGAACCTGTAGTAACTGCACTGAAAAACACTATGGAGAAAAGCAGCAACAAATGCCAAATATGTGTTTTTATAATATATTTGTATTGTTATATATTCCATAAGTATTACTTGCTGCCGAATAAGCTTTTTACTGCTATTAAGCATCTGAATGTTTTTAAGCACATTTAAAATAAGCCTATTTTTGTATATATTCTCAGAAAAGAGAGATTTTATATATACATTTTTAATTCTATATTTGTTAGTTCTCTTTAACCTATCCGACTTTATACACATAAATGAACAATGGAGATAAAAGATGTTTGTGTGGTCATGTGACAACCAGTGCAATAAAAAACTGATTTGATAAATTCATGAAATGTTTGAACAACTCTAACCCAGCTAACACACGAAGTATGTGACATACAAGTTACGTAACTTATTGGTACTTTTTGGTCATTTCATGACTTACTGACAACGTAAATAGGATGTTGCATGCTCATAATTTCATTACCATCTAATTACCAACTCACAACGTCATCAGTATGAACTCTTATGGTTATAAGATAACCAATAATGGTCCAGTTACATACTATTTTTATAAATATATTTGGTAATTCCATGACTTACTGGCAACGTAACTGCAACGTCATGGGCCTGTAGCCAGCAAACACAACATTGGAAAAACTTTCTTCTTTTTTTTTCACGTTGTGAAAAGGTTGTGATAACGTTTTATTTATTTTTTTCAGACGTAAGTAATACGACAAATGTTGGTTTTTTTCACAACGTTGCAGAAACGTTTTTATAACGTTTTTACCACGTCTTTGTCTCCTTCCAACATTTTAAAAACATACTTACCACGTCCAAACTGGTACAGTACATGCTGCCATCAAAATGTTTTCTGTACAGTGTTAAATCGGAATATTCATCTTATTACCAGCGCTTTTTTTACATTTCACCTTACTTGTAGCATTGCTGACCTCTGGTTATTGTCCATTTTAACATGTGTAGACCTAATAATTTATACTACACACACATTTTGTCACTCGTATTTATTCATAAAATATAAAAAGTAATATGATATGGGTAGTTCACACAAAAAAACAAAAAACAAAAAAAACAACATCTAAACAAGACAAATGCATAAATATATATCAATAAAACAAAATGGTTTCAAATAAATTACAACATGAAAATTATGCAATGACTGGCAAATTTGAATATGAGCACATTAGCAAAGTGCTAGAACAGCATTTCATTTGTAAAATGTAAAGAATTTCATTTCAACAAGTTACAAATTATTTTATTGCAGTTAATAATAAATAAATAATAATAATCATATTGCAATCTTATTACTTGTTTGCACGAAAACTAATGCTAATATTTTAAGGATTTTTTTTCAACACAAATTACAGGTTTATGGCATCCAGTTTAGAACTTGTTTAAATAATATATAATAAATACAGTTTTTAATGGCTACTTTTGTTCAATAAATACTATGTTATTATATTGGCGTACCTGATTTTAAAAAATGTCTGTATGTTAGCAATTTTTCAGTGCTTTCATTGTAGGTTACATTGTTATGCCAGTAGGTGGCAGCGAGGGACTATCTTAATGAGTTAGTTAGTAAACCATTCATTCAATGCTGATTCATTCAGTTGCTGAATTCTGTGACCCACCAAACTATATGACTCTTGTACTGAGTGTAGGTTAGGAACATTAAAAAAAAAAAAACATGGTTATTATAGTAATTCCATGGTAACCACAAATTAACCATGGTTTTGCTACAAAAATAAACAAACATAGTTTTAACTATGGTTATACAAATGATAATCAATACGGCAAAATAAAAGGGGTAGGACTAGGGGTTGGGTTTAGCAGTAGGTCAGATTAGCTCAATGCAGTGCTTATAGGGTCACATAATTTGGTGGGTCACAGAATTCAGTGCAACTCCGGAAAAAAAACAAGGTTGTAAAGAAGTAAATGATCTAAACCAGGGGTTCTCAACTCTGGTTTCCTGTAGAATTTAGCTCCAAACTTCATCAAACACACCTGACTGTAGCTTTCTAATTAGGACATAAAGACAATGATTACCTTGTTCAGGTGTGTTTGATTAGGCTTGCAACGGAATTGGTCCAGGAAAGTGGATCAGTAACCCGACACTGCGTCAGTTACGACACTTTGGGGAATCCCCTCAGTGTAGCACATCTAAAGCTTGAATGAAACTATTCCAATCCTGGTGTTGCATCATGACGTAACATGTGACTGAAAACTCGGAAGATGCAAAGGGATACCATCACACAACAGAGTCAGCTTCTGCAATGAAACAAACTGCTCCCAGGCATGGAGAGATTCCCCTCGTTCCCTTTCTCGAGGGAACTCACACTGCATCGGTAACGCAACTTTGGGGAATGGATACCCACTATGCCACACAGAAACATGCCTGTCCTAGTGTGAAGCTGAACCAGGCACAACTTAGGACGAGAGCGCTCGTGCACCCGGCGTGGAGGGAAGGATCAGGCTATAGAACCAGATGAAAGTATGTGGGGTGGACCACCCAGCCACATCACAGATCTCCTGCAATGGGACTCCTGACATTGTGATCAGCGGGACCCCTGTGGAGAGAGTTAGCAGCTTCAAGTACCTCGGTGTAAACATCTCCGAGGACCTGACTTGGACTACACACATCCAAACACAGGTTAAGAAAGCCAGGCAAAGACTGTACCATCTGCGACAGCTGAGGAAATTCTGGGTCTCACCAACAATCCTGAAAACTTTCTATGCAGGGACCATAGAAAGTGTATTGACTCAGTGCATCTCAGTGTGGTATGGAAACAGCTCCAGCCAAGATTGCAAGGCCCTGCAGAGAGTTGTGCGCTTAGCTGAGCGTATCTCTGGGTCGGCTCTCCCCTCTATGCAGGACATCTACCTCAAACGCTGCAGAGGCAGAGCTGTAAAAATCATCAAGGACTCAAATCACCCTGGAAACTGCCTCTTCACTATGCTGCCATCTGGTAAGCGCTTCCGCAGCCTGATGGCAAAAACCGAGAGACTTAGGAGGAGTTTCTTCCCCAAGGCCATCAGGCTCCTGAACTCAAAGTCAGCCTCCTAACATCATCTGACTTACTTCAAATCACTAATCACACATTCATTACTCTCTACCTCATAACTGTCAGTGTCATTTGCTCATTTGCACATTTGCACACTTGCACACAACACTTTCTGTGTCTTGTAACATATCTTATCTTATTTTTATATTTATTTTATTTTTTGTGATTGGCTGCTTCATGTCAACCATGTACAACCTGTTTGCACATTCCTCTCTGTACAGTCATGCTTATCTTAATATTTAATTCTACAGCTTACTGTCATGCACATTCTTTTATATTTTATATTTTATTCTTTATATCTTATTTTTTATCATTTTATCTTATGTTTACTTCCCTTGTGTTGTTTTTTCAATATTTGCACTGTCCATGGAGCGGACCCGACTCTCATTTCACTGCTGGTTATACAATCTCTGTATAGTCGTGTATGTGACAAATAAAACCTGAAACTGAAACTGAAACTGAAACTGACAGGAGGGCCCTAGAGGACGCCTTGCCTCTAGAAGAGTGGGCCCTCAAGGCCACAGTTGAAGGCAAACCATGCACCTGATAGGCCAAGACAATAGCCTGAATAATCCAATTACTAATTGTCTGCTTGGAAGCAGGAAGTCCCTTCTTGGGTGATCCAAAGCACACCAACAACTGTTCCGATCTTCTCCAATGAGAAGATTTCTGAATAAAGATGTTCAATGCTCTGACAGGGCAGAGCAGATGAAAATGGGAGGCCTGAAGAACCACCTGCCGTGCCACATTAGATGGCACCTTGGGCACATAGCCAAGGAACTCCAGCACTGAAGCCACCGGGCAGTTAACTGGGTCCCACCCACGTTCTCTACACCACGTGGAAAACACATTCCACTTTAGGCCGTACAATCTCCTCGTGGAGGGAGCCCTAGAACTGAGTATGGTCTCGATCACTCCAGCCAACAAACCCCCTCAGGGGTCAGACCCACAGTTTCCACAGCTCTGGCCGAGGGTGAAATATTGTGCCCCCTGCCTGAGACAGCAGGTCCCTCCTCAGAGGGATCTGCCACGGCTGGCCTGCCAGGAGTGACATGATGTCTGAGAACTATACCTGGGCCGGCCAGAACGGGGCTACCAGTAATAGACTGACCCCCTCTTTCCGGACTCTCTCCAGAACTCTCGGGAGCAGAGCAATCAGGGGGAAACGTACAGGCATCGCCTCGGCCACATCTGTACCATGGCGTCCAACCCCAGTTAGGCCTGCCAAAGACCTCTTGCAAAGCGGCTGTCCATGACCGCGCCCCAACCCGTAAGGGATGAGTCTGTCGAAACAACTTTTTGGTGACATGACACTCCCAATACTGGGCCTTGAGACAGAAACCAAGGTTTCTTCCATATGGACAGGGCACGAAGACATTGGCGCCAGAGCATGTGAGCGGAGCTGAGCGGTGAGAATTCCCGCTCCCCGCTCACGTGGGTGTTCGCTCCCCCGCTCCACCGCTCAAAGTCGCAGCAGACCGCTCCGCTCAATTCCGCTCCCCGCTCACCTACAATTTCATCCCGCTCCGGTGAAATCGCTCCACGCTCGCTCACATTTAAAATTCCTCTGCATGTCTAACACCTGCCGTTTTCAACCGAAGCCTTACGCCTGGGACACACTGTCTGCGTGACGGACGTGGAGCGGGTTTGTTGCGTAACTGCTGCGGAAAAATCCGCTTCACTTCTATTCTGTCGCGGGGCCGCAGTTTGCAGTGTGTTTGGACCGCGCACCTGATACGCGCATATTCCGCAGGCAGTGTGGCTGCTCTTATCTGTTAACATAGGCGCGGTTACATCTTCTTCACAGATCTTTATTACAGGCTGAGAAACAGTAGGGGAGGGGGAGGGGGAGGGTGAGGGTGTTGATGGCTGTGTTGTGGGATGGTCAGAGTGGGTGTGGGGTGTCAGACCAGGCTTTTGTTTTTGAAACCTACAGTAAAAACTGTTCAGGTCTTCAGTCAGTTGTTGATTGGCCTCAGTGCTGGGGGGGAGGGGTCTTGTAGCTGGTGATGGCTTTCAGGCCTTTCCACACTGATGTAGGGTCGTTGCTTGAAAGCTGTTTTTTTTAGCTTTCCAGCGTAGTTCTTCTTTGCCACTCTTATCTCCCTATTCAGTGTGTATTTGGCCTGTTTGTACAAGGCTTTTTCCCCACTCCTGTAGGCGTCCTCTTTGGCCAGGCGAAGCTGTTTGAGTTTTGTACTGAACCAAGGTTTGTCGTTGTTAAATGTTAAATAAGTCCTGGTAGGTACACACATGTCCTCACAGAAACTAATGTAGGATGTCACGGTGTCAGTGAGTTCATCCAAATCAGTAGCTGCAGCCTCAAAAACACTCCAATCAGTAAGCAGTTCGAAGCAGGCTTGTAGATCCTGCTCTGCTTCAACAGTCCATCTCTTTACAGTTCTTAAGATAGTCTTAGAAGATTTAAGTTTCTGCCTATAGGCTTGTAGAAGGTGAACCAAACAGTGATCAGAGAGTCCCAGCGCTGCACGGGGGACAGAGTGGTATGCATCCTTTAAAACAGTGTAACAATGGTCCAGTATATTGCTGTCTCTGGTGGGGCATGTGATGTCATAGGAAAATCAACACGCAGCAAACCCGCTCCGCGACGCGTCCGCCACGCAGCCTATATCCTATAAAGAACTCACAGCAACATCAGTCAAAATAGAACAAATATTTATATCTCTTTCTCTATGAAATAAAAAATCACGGACAGGGTTAAGTAGACTACATTAAAATATTTGTATGACAAAACTTATTTAATTGACTATTAGCCAATATTTCCTATTTCAACCATATTCAAAATGCTCACGTTTTGCCTCCCCATGTTCGCGCAGCACACTGTCATGTTTCCGCATGATGTGTCTTTTTAGATTAAAATACGAATCCTTACTTACTGAAATCGTATCACCACATTCCTGTTCATGTTCAGCATCGTTATCATCTATTTTTTTGACAGGAATTGTGCACCTGTATGGCCTGTCGGTTTGCTTTTGGAAATATTTCATGAACTCCATATCTCTCCTTCACAACGAACGATTTTTGAAGTGTAGGCTGACAGTTTTGTTAATTGTTGAAGGCACAGGTGAATTCTGGGTGGATTTGTGCATGCCCTAGGCTCGTGGTGTGAGCGGTATCGGAGCGGAACAGGAGCGAGACAGAGCGATCGCTCCGGCCTTTGGATAAAAACCCGCTCCGCGCTCCGACTATATTTCGTACGCTCCGCTCCCCGCTCGCTCCACGCTCCGCTCCACTCACATGCTCTGATTGGCACGTGACCCTGATCATACGGAATGGATTCCCTCTCGAGGAAAACCCCTTGGTTTTCAACCACCACTGTAGGGGCCTCATGTACAGAAGGCCAAAAGGTATCACGTTGGGCGCAGCTGCCATGAGCCCCAGCAGTCTTTGAAACTGCTTTACATTGATAGCGTGGCCTACCCGGACTCCCTGTCTGGCTTAGGAACACATTCTATGGCCTCCTTTACCAACAGGGAGTGAACTTCCTGTTCCATCACCCGACCCTGCTCTGGGTGCACCACAGTCCAGACCACCCCATTGAACTTCGGGGGCGGTAACTGAACTGCAATCTGTATCCCCTTTCTAGTGTATGCAGGACCCATGGAGATATATTCGGAAGGCATCGTCATGCGCCGATATAATCTACTAAGGGAATCAGCCTCTCAAGGCTGTTTTCTGCTGGTTTCTGTTCATACAACATTAGTCAATGGAGCCTGAGTTTCAGAAGCTGCAAAGTTTCAAGTTTTACTCTGTTTAAATGTTTTACAGGTAGTTGTTCTCATGGAGAGCAGGCACACAATTGTTTGGAACAGACACAGCGGCAGCCAGATTATCCCACACATGTTCTCCCACTATTGCTTCAAGGTTGTGTGGTTCAGGGGGCATCATCATGGTCTTCCTCATCCTCTCCGTACATTCAGGCAAGGACAGCCTCGATGTCCCTTTCCCATCCATGATCAGATTCCAGTCTGACTGCAGCAGTGAGAGTTGTGATGGACGGCAGAGACAGGTGAAGGTGGACACGATTGTCAGCTGCTTCATCAGAATAAAGCTGCAGAATTGACACAGCGGTGTTGAGATGGCAGTAGGATGTGGGTTCACCACCTGTAAATACATAATTGTTATAACAATAAGTTTGAATAAAGCTTTGTTTCATGTGTTCTGGTCAAGATGGCGCCAGCGTGTTTGCCGGCATGCCGTCAGGCTTTGAAATTTCTTTGCCTGTTTATGTCTATTATGTACCTGTTCAACTCTGGTGCTTTCGGGCGGCTCTCTGCCAAGTGGTAAAACCATGTTGTGCTACGATCGTCAATCTCTTATAAGCATTTGGACATCTATGTTGGCGTTGGGATCCCGGGACTCTCGTCACCGTAGTTTCGCTCATCCCGAGGCTTTACTTTCGGTTCCTGTGGAGCTTCTTCGGCGACGGTGTTCCCAGCAAAGGAAGAAAGGTCGTAAAAAACGTGGAAAACGAGGAGGACTTTTGATTAAGTATAAAAAATGTTGGGCCTCCCAAAGGAATTGTTTGGTGCTGCGTATGGACTATTCAATCGTTGGGAAATTAAGACGCTCATGGTTGGTTCCTGTTGAGCCTAACGGGGTGCTTCCAGCTTATTGGCGTGGCCAACGGCTTTCGCGTCATCGGAACGGAGGAGTAAATGTCAGCAATCTTCGATCGCTCAAACAAGATAAGTGCATGAATTTTCCACAAGTTGATAACACCATCTCAGTTAAGATGGCGTTAATAAATGTGAGGTCCATGGTGGATAAAACTTTTTTTTTGTTATCAACATTTTTTTTTTTCACACACAACATCACAACATAACATCCACTCAAAACAAACAAAACAAAACAACAGACACATACTCCATATTTTAAAGGTCCAATCAAAGGGGAGAGAGAGAGGGAGGGAAAAAGTAACAACAAAACAGGTCCTTCCTTTATATAATCACGTATGTTAGAAAAAAAATTGAAATAAAGTAATAATAATATGCAATCCAATATGCCTCTCCACACACCTGCGGCACATACCAGTTCTGCATCATTGTCCTCCTCACAGCCACAAAACCAGCAAACAGCCTTCTCCTTTGTATTAAACTTATAGAGAGACCAGAATCAACATAAAGAAGACACAAACTTGTATTAGCAAAGCAATCAGTCCGTAGTGAGGAGGATAAAACCAGGTTTACATGTGTCCATAGATCCATGACAACAGGACACTCCCAAAACACACTAAGAAAAATACCCGATGACGCAGTGTTACATATCAGGGCACCAGAAATAGATTTACGGTGTAAATATTCTAACACACAGGTTCGTTTAACAGCAGAATTTAAGCCAGTCACATTCAGTAATAAAATATTTAGAGTATACATTAAATATTCATAATCACAAAATTGTATTCAATAAATGAAGAGAAGCAAAAGCACTCCCATTCTGTAAATGACATGTAAACGTTAGTGTGCGTTCTAGATATCAAACCACCTAGATGAAAAATCCCTTTAGAAATAAGGTAAAGTAAATAAAAGTATGAATATCTGTTGTAAAAAATAAAAGCAACACAGACAGAAATAACCAACAACTATAGACATAAAACAACTCAGGCCGCACGTTACCGAGAACATAGGTCTGATTGAGCAACAAAAATTTGTGATGATCCGTGACCGATCCACTTCAGCGCAAAACGAGCCTCCCAAAAGGCTCACATAACCAAAACATTATTGTAATTAAACTCTCCATTAGTCCCCTCCAGAAAAAAAGAAAGAAAAAAGGGGGGGTTAGTCTTACCAGCAAAGAGACAATCGTATCGAATAAATATGAACACTATCCCAGGAGGAGAGAGGAAAGAAAAAAGAAAAAAAGAGATCTAGCAAGCATCCATATCCCTCCCGCCACCATCTTCTTCCGGGCAGCCGGCATCTCCTCTATCCCGGCCATCAAACCCCTCCCGCCGGGCCGAAGAGAAGGCGGCCGCCGCCCTCCCGCTACCTTGCGGATCCGCAGCAAATGACCTCTTCTGTGACAGGGAGCTGACAAAATCCTCCGCTTTCCGAAGAGAGTCGAAGCTTTCCTGCTCATCCCTGTGCCGTGGCTTAATTACCGCTGGATAAGCGAGGAAGGGCTGGAGACCAAGCGCCGTCATCGACCTCAAAACCGGAACCACTCTTGGCGGCTGTAACTGGACTAAAGTCAGGAAAAAATAGTAGCGTGACATTGTCCTTCGTGCATTTCACCGGATAAGCCTGCCGAGCACCTTTCAGAATCTCCGATCTGTCATGCCATCTTAGCACACGGAAGATGAGAGTGCGCGGCCGATCTGAGTTTTTCCTTCCATCATACACGCGATGTGCCCGGTCAATCTCGATGTTACGACCTTTCAGGGAAGGAATCCACTTGGAAAGATTAACTCTGAGGAAACCAGCCACGTCGGAGCCCTCCACCCCCTCTGGTAACCCCATCAGTCGTATGTTATTTCTTCTGCTCTTATCCTCCATATCCGTCATCTTCTCGGTGAGTCGCTCTAGCTGATTTCTTAAGTCCGTGACTGCCCTTCTATCCTCACGTGCAGCTGTCTGAACAGAATCAACGCGGTCACGTGTTTGCTTCGCCGCGGCAGCCATGGCCTCAAACTCCTCTCTTAGCTCTTTAACAGAATTGTTAGTCGCTTGTATGTCCTCACGCAGTTTACGCAATGCTGGAATCAGCACAGAGTCCACAGCATCTCTTACTGCCGAAGTCACAACCGAATCCAAAGTGCTTTGCTGTTCTTTAAATGCTAGCTTGATACCGTTAGCAATAGCATCGTCGATATCCTCTCTGGAGATGGTGGAATCCCTGAATTTTTTCTTTATTGGCGATTGCCCAATCTCTCTTTTCTGATCCCCTTTGACTGTTGAAGCATTCATGATGAGTCCGATGCAAAGTGGTTCGAAATTTACTGACAGGATTACAAAATATTTGACAAAGTCAGCAGAGCGAAAGACTACGCGTGCATCGAAGTCGAAGGGTCACCTGATCTCATAAAACTTTCATTTTAAATGATTACTGTTCATCAAATAATTTGGACTTCCTTTTTGTGACTGAAACTTGGCTTGATGCGTTGGACTTAAGTCCTTTGTCTGAACTTTGCCCTTTTAATTATCTATTATTGAACTCGCCTAGAACTTTTGGAAGGGGTGGAGGTATTGCAACAGTGTACAAAAATAATTGTAAATGTAGTCAACTGCCGTCCAGGAAATATACTAGCTTTGAAATACAATTATTTAGGGTTGATTCTGTGTCTTTATTGTTATGTGCACTTATTTACAGGCCTCCAAGGTATAATAAGGATTTTATTGATGAATTTGAATGAATGAGTTTTTGTCTGTCACAGTTCCTACTTGTGATTATTTTCTTATACTTGGTGATTTTAATATGTATGTGTGCTGTCCCTCTAAGCCATTAGCTAGTGAGTTTTTGCAGTTGATCGATTCATTTAATTTTACTCAGTTTGTGTCAGGATCTACTCATAGAGCCGGCTGTTGTGTTCTCACAAATGTGTTGTTTGATAATGCATTGTGTTAGTGTTCAGTGATGCATCGAGTTTGATTATGCTGAAAGCATTCTGTCATGCCTGACCAATGCAGGTGTTCGTTTACTTGGGTCTGGGACAGGGAGTCTTAGTAAAGATATATGATAAGTTGATGCTACTCGCTGTGTCGGTGTGATCCTTATCAAACACAACATTTGGCGACGAGGATGGCTGATATCGCACTACCACCTCCTGCTCCTTTCCTTGCTCTACCTGGCGAGCCTCCGATTCCCTGGACTCGCTGGTTACAGTCCTTTGAAACTTTCATCTTGGCAGTGGGGCTGACTGACGTGAGCGCACCCCGCAAAAAAGCGCTGTTACTGCATTGCTTGGGAGCCGAGGGTCAGCGTGTGCTGGGAGCGCTCGAATCGGGCACTACAAGCGATTAAGACACAGCCGTGGAACTACTGAGCGCACACTTTGCAGCCCCACAGAGCGCTCTCTTGCGACGTTTTTTGTTCCGCCAAAGACACCAGCTGCCCGGTGAGTCTGTGCAACAGTACGTAGCCAACTTGCGGGGATTGGCCAGCACATGCAAATTTGGTGCATTGCAGGACGAAATGATTCGTGACCAGTTAATTGAACATGCCAACGATGCAAAAGTGCGTGAAACTCTGCTGTTAGAACCGGATGATTTATCACTGTCCCGGGCAATCACGATTGCATTACGAATAGAGAGTGCAGCTGCATGTGCGTCGGCTCTGACCAAACAGCAAACAATCGCGGACTGCCCGGCCCCCTCCCCCATGCCACCATCGATATTACAACCCAGCCAGAACGATACATTAGCGGCAGCATATTCCTCTGCAGTTATGCTACTGAGGCGCCAGCAGCGGTCTCGGCCACACCCACAAGCACAAGCACAAGCATCACGGCCCTGTGATAACTGTGGATCTTCATCTCATCTGGCTAGAGCACAGAACTGCCCAGCCCTTGGCCAGACATGCCGCAACTGTGGTAAACGCAATCATTTTGCTTCCGTCTGCCGTTCCGCTCCAGCTGTGTCAGCCCAAGCACCCACTATAATTCACAATGTCTACTCTGGACCAGTCTCATTTAAAGCATGTTCAGTGCGTTTAAATGATGTGTGTATCCCACTGCTTTTGGACACTGGTGCCAGTGTGTCTCTACTGAATATGCAAACATACAGCACTTTTTTTGGAGCACTGCCGCTTTCGGCACCCTCTGCTTCACTCTGTGGCTATGGCGACTCAAAGATTGATTTAGTGGGTTCCCTGCAAGTAACTGTTGGGTATGGCAACAAGATGGTGCCCAGCTATACCTTCCATGTTGCCCGTCGTGGGGCCAACCTGATGGGTCTGGATTTGTTCTCGGCTCTGGGATTTTCTCTAGTTGACACGAAGGGAGCCGCAATCCTGACAGTCTCCACGCCTTGGCAGCAAAAGTGGCCGTCCCTGTTTGAAGGTTTGGGCTGCCTTACTGCTTTTGCCCACCAACCTCTCCTGAACCCCACCATTAAACCAGTCATCCAACCACTCCGACGCATTCCCTTGGCTCTCCATGATGGTGTCTCGGCTGAGCTCAAGCAGCTGCTGGACGTTGGCATTATTGAACCAGTGGATGCGTCGCCCTGGGTCTCGAACCTGGTGGTAGCTCAGAAGAAATCAGGGGCCCTACGGGTGTGTGTCGACCTGCGAGCGGTGAATAAGGCAGTGATCCCGGACAGGTTCCCTCTGCCTACCTCAGAAGAGCTCACTGCTCAGTTCCATGGCTCAACCATAGGAGCAGTGCTGTCACAAACCCAGCATGGCGTTGAGAAGCCCATCGCCTTCACGGGCCACGGGCCCTCAATCAGACGGAGCAGCGCTACTCAGTGGGGGAACGTGAAGCATTAGCCTGCATCTGGGCCTGTGAGAGGTGGCACTTGTATTTCTATGGCCGCGCCTTCACCCTAAGGACAGATCACCAGGCCCTGACAGCACTACTTTCCACATCTGGGACAGGCCACAGGCCACTGAGGTTACACCGCTGGTCTGACCGTCTTCGCCAGTATATCTTTGACCTGGAGTTCACCCCGGGCAGAGACAATGTTGTGGCCGATCTACTGTCTCGCTCAGCTCCGCCACACCCCACCACACACACACACACCCCGACACGGATCAGGTGGAACGGGACATTTTGTGCAGATGTTACACACACCCCTCCAGGCCGTTGTATCGTTACAAGAACTGAAGGAGGCATCGGAACAGGACCCGGTCCTTTCTCAGCTCCGAGTCTATATTCTGAAAGGCTGACCTCAGGAGGTACCAGAGGGGCTGGCAGCATTTTCCAGAATAAAGCAAGAGCTGTCCTGCTGGAACGACACCTGTGTGGCACGTGGCCTCTGCACAGTCATCCCTAGCACCCTACGTGCACGTGTCTTGGCGATGGCTCACGAGGGACACCTGGGTATTGTGAAGTTGAAGCAGCGCTGCAGAGACCGGGTTTGGTGGCCAGGGATAGATAAAGACATCGAGGCCCTGGTGAAAGATTGTGCTGCCTGTCTCTTAAGCGGTAAGACTGGTCACCAGGCCCCCCCCCACCCTTACAACCTCTTGCTTGGCCATCGCAGCCCTGGGACCACCTGCAGCTGGACATATGTGGTGAGATACAGGGAGTTCCTCATCACCAACGCTTCCTAGTGGTTGTCTATGACCTGCATTCGAAATGGCCTGAGCTCATTGCCACCGGCTCGGTGACTTCTCAGGTCATAATTAACTTCCTGGACTCTCTGTTTTCCCGCTGGGGACTTCCAAACACGATCACTACTGATAATGGCCCGCAGCTAATCTCAGCCGAGTTCACAACATACCTCAAAAACAAAGGTATCCATCACATCCGCACGGCATACTATCACCCCCAAGCTAATGGTGGCGTCGAACGCTTCCATCAGTCACTGAAAAACAGTCTCAGAGCGCACTTGTTCCAGGGATGGACCTTCTCACGGGCCATCCATCACACACTGCTGCACTACAGGGCCACCCAACACTCTACGACGGGGGTCTCTCCAGCTTTCCTCATGCTTGGCCGTGAGCTCCACCTTCCCCTCAACAGGCTCAGCCCCGCACTGCCTAAGGGCCCACTACCGAGAGTCAGAGCCTCTGTCACCCGCCAGCAGAGGAGGATGAAGCAGAAATTCGATCTCTCAGCACGCGTTAAGGTCCCTGACATAAAGACCGCAGATTGGGTCAGGGTTCGCAGGCCCCACAGAGATAACAAACTCGCTTCATATTGGTCTGCCCCTCTCCGAGTGACTCATCAGCTGGGCCCAGCCACCTTCTTGCTCAGCAACGGCACACGGTGGCACACAAGCCGCCTCCGCAAAGTGCCGCCCCCGGCACATACAACAAGTGTCACACCTGAAGCCACACCCCCAGCTTGGCAGGACACCTCAGCACTTCAGCTGACACCTCAGATAGCTCCTGCACAGGCTCCAGACATGCCTATCAACCTGCCAGCTGAGATGTGTGCCTGCCCATCACAGGCTTCCCAGCCTCATCCTCTTGTTTCTCCACGGCCTGTCCGCATTCGTTCTCGCCCAGGGCACTTCCAGGACTTTGTGTCAACATTTCATGTTTTCATTTCATGAAACCCCGTAGGAGGGGGGAAATGTTGTGTTCTCACAAATGTGTTGTTTGATAATGCATTGTGTTAGTGTTCAGTGATGCATCGAGTTTGATTGTGCTGAAAGCATTCTGTCATGCCTGACCAATGCAGGTGTTCGTTTACTTGGGTCTGGGACATGGAGTCTTAGTAAAGATATATGATAAGTTGATGCTACTCGCTGTGTCGGTGTGATCCTTATCAAACGCAACACCGGCCATACTCTTTTTTTTTTTTTTGTTATCAACATTTTTTTATTTTTTTTCACACATAACACAACACAGCATCCAAAATATAACAAAACAAAACAACAGACACATACTCAACATCTCAAAATCCAGTCAAAGAGCCGGCCATACTCTTGATCTCGTACTGTCCTTGGGTCTCTCTGTTACTAATGTTGTGGTAAATGATGCTTGCTTTTCTGATCATTTGTTTGTTTGTTTTGATGCTGCATTTTCTTCGCTGAATTCAGTAAGCAATAGGTCTGGCCACTCTACTCGTCTTATAAATAATTCAACTGTTGATTAATTTTCAGAGGCCTTTTTTGCCTCTTCATTCTGTCATGATTTAGAGTTTTCTTTTCAGAACCTTAGTGTGGATGGGTATTTTAATTCTTTTAATTCAGTTTGTACAGAAATTTTAGATGAGATAGCACCCTTAAAATATTGGGAATCAAAAAAACAATCACAGCCGTGGATGAATGATGAAATTCGTACCTCAAGGAAAATTTGCAGAAGTTGCTGAACGAAAATGGAAGAAAGATAGGTCGCAAGTATCATTTGATATATTAAGACAAGCTCTGGCAAATTTTCAGTCTATTGTGAAGGTTGCAAAAGCAAAATATTTTTCAAATATAATTAATAAGAACTCAAACAAGCCTAATGTCTTATTTAATACATTTAATAAAGTGATTTTTCCTGCACCTACTAATTCTCTAGAGCCTACTCAAAAGATGTGTGAGGATTTTTTGCAATTCTTTGTAAACAAAGTTGATAATCTTCGGTCACAGATTATCTCAGTAATGACCTTTCATGCTGAGTTAAATTATCAGAGTTCATTTTGTAGTTTTGAACCTATTTCTTTACCTCAGTTGGAGCATATATTAAGGCACATTAGACCGGCTGCACATCCATTTGATCCTCTTCCTCCTCGGCTGTTGTTAAATTTGTTTGATCTTTTAGGTAAAACTATTCAATCTCTTCTTAATAGTAGTTTAATTAATGGAAATGTCCCTGTTTGTTTTAAACATGCAGTAGTGCAGTCACTTCTTAAGAAACCAAATTTAGACTGTACTGTTTTAAGTAATTACCGACCTATATCGAAACTACCTTTCCTATCGAAAATTTTAGAGAAGGTTGTTCTGTCCCAGCTTGCAACTTATTTAGATATGAATGCTGTTATAGATATGTTCCAGTCAGGTTTTAGGTCTCTTCATAGTACAGAATCCGCCCTTCTTAAGGTTTTTAATGATATTATTTTGGCAGTTGATTCTGGAAAGGTAGTTATTCTTATTTTACTTGATCTCACAGCTGCTTTTGATACTGTTGATCATGGTATTTTATTGCAGCGTTTGGAAGATGTTGGTGTTAAGGGTACTGCCTTAGAGTGGTTTAAATCATACTTAAAAGATAGATCTTTCTCAGTTTGCCTTGGAGATTTGTGTTCGACATCAGCTAAATTAAGTAGTGGTGTACCACAGGGGTATATTCTTGGGCCTCTTTTATTTTCATTATATATGGGCCCTTTGGGCTCAATTTTTCATAAATATAATATTATGTATCATTTATATGCAGATGATACCCAGTTATATATCCCAATAGATCCAAATGGATCTCAATCTTTTGATGGACTTTATCAGTGTTTAGGTGAGATAAGAGCTTGGTTGGCAAGCAATTTTCTTCATCTTAATACTAATAAGACTGAGTGTGTTGTTTTTGGACCTTCCTCTCCTTCCAAGGAAATTATAAGTAGGTTGGCCTTTATGAAGATAAGTATTTCAGATCATGTTAAGAATTTGGGTGTTATTACATTTACATTTAGTCATTTGGCAGACGCTTTTATCCAAAGCGACTTACAATTGGGGAATACATAAAGCGATTCATCTTGAAGAGGCAATCAGACAGAGGAAGTGCTCGTAACACCAAGTCTCAGTCATTGTTCAAATAAGTACAAGCTAGCAAGGGAAGGAGAGAAAGATAAAGGGAATTTATCTTTTTTTCTTCTTTTTTTTTAGAACAAGTTTAGGATTAAGTCAAGTAGTGCCGAAAGAGATGAGTTTTCAGTTGTTGCTTGAAGATTGACAGGGATCCAGCATTCCGGATAGGGGTGGGAAGATTATTCCACCATCCAGGAATGGTGAACGAGAATGTTCTGGAGAGTGATTTTGAGCCTCTCTGTGATGGTACCACAAGGCGTCGCTCACTAGCAGATCTCAGACTTCTGGAGGGGATGTAGATGCGTAATAGTGAGTGGAAGTAGGAGGGTGCTGAGCCTGTGGTCGTTCTGTATGCAAGCATCAGTGTCTTGAACTAGATGCGAGCTGCCACTGGTAGCCAGTGCAATGAGATGAAGAGAGGTGTAACATGGGTTCTTTTGGGCTCATTGAAGACCAGTCGTGCCGCTGCATTCTGAATCATTTGTAGAGGTTTGATTGTGTTTGATGGAAGTCCAGCCAGAAGAGCATTGCAGTAGTCCAGCCTAGAAACGACAAGGGCCTGGACAAGAAGTTGTGCAGCATGCTCTGTCAGAAAGGGCCTGATTTTTCTGATGTTGTGTAGCGCAAACCTGCAAGATCGAGCAGTCTTTGCAATGTGCTCTTTGAAGGTCAGCTGGTCATCAAAGATTACACCAAGATTTCTGACTGAAGTTGATGGGGTAATTATTGATGTGCCTAATTGAATCGAGAAGTCATGCTGTAGAGTCGGAGTGGCAGGGACGACAAGAAGCTCAGTCTTTGAGCTGTAGGTGATGTTCTTTCATCCATGCCGAGATGTCCGCCAGGCAGCCTGAGATCCGTGCAGCTACCGTTGGATCATCTGGTTGAAAAGAAAAATCATCTGTTATAATGGATTCAGCTTTAGTTTTAGATAAACATGTTTCTAGAGTTGTGAAGGCTGCCTTTTATCAACTTAGAATTATTTCTAAACTGAAGTCTATTCTTAATTTTAAGGATCTGGAGAATATTATTCATGCCTTTGTGTCATCACGCATCGATTACTGTAATTCTGTATATATTTCACAAGGTCAGTTATCTCGTCTGCAATTAGTACAAAATGCTGCTGCCAGACTTTTGACTCGTACAAAGAAGAGAGAGAGAATTACTCCAGTTTTGGTTTCTTTGCACTGGTTGCCTGTAGAATTTAGAATTTAATTTAAGGTTTTGTTGATGGTTTTTAAAACGTTGCACGGCATTTCCCCAAAATATATTGCTGACCTTTTAATTCCTTATCAAAATACAAGAAACTTGAGCTCTTCGAATCAGATGATTCTTCATGTTCCTAAAACGAGATTAAAATCTAAGGGTGATAGGGCCTTCTCAGTGGCTGCTCCCCGTTTTTGGAACCCTCTCCCAATGCACATTAAATCTTCCCCATCTGTGGATGCTTTTAAGTCTAGATTGAAATTTTACCTTTTTAGTAGAGCTTTAAGAGTTGATTAGAAGGATCAGGTTTTACATTTAATGTTGAATTAATGTTGAATTTTGTTGAATTGTTGTTGAATTTTGTTTGTGTGACTGTATGCAGGGCTGGATTGGTAATCGAGCATACCGGGCATTTTCCCGGTGGGCCGACGCACTGAAGGGGCCGACAGAAGTTTTTTTTTTTTTTTTTTGCCATCACGCAGGGACAACGAGCAGCCAGTGGCCCATTGGTTTGTCTCCTGTATTGACCGCGTAAACCACCCAATCACAAAGCGCTATAGACGGAGCGATGAAGTATTTTGCTCCGCCTATATAAAGATCACTTTTTTATTTATTTATCAAGAACAGGCTTGCTCTGCGGTGAGTGATGCGGGCCAAAGAGCCAGGCAGGAGGAAGAGAGGAGAGAAGTTGAATCGGTAAAGTGCTTGATAGGGACTCGGGACGGAGGCAGTCATCTAACCTAATGTGTGTGCGCGCCATAAGTGTAGATTACACAAACACTTTTTAATAAAACGTAAATTTGTCCCCCGCGATTTTTGTTGCCAAGGCAAGTCAAGTGTGTTCAGTGATTTTTTTTTGCCAAGGCAAGTCAAGTGTGTTCATAGAGGTTTCCATGGGCCAATGCGAATTAATCTAGATTTAAATAAAAAAAAGACACGATATTGTCAGACCTGATGTTTTATTCTTATCCAAAACAACTAGATGCAATGATAGGCTACATATCTACACTACCAGTAGCCTACGATTTTGAATGTTTTTTTTAAAGAATTCTCTTCTGCTCACCAAGCCTGTACTTATGTGATCCTAAATACAGCAAAAGCAGTAATATTGTGAAATATTTTTACTATTTAAAATAGCATCATTACTCCAGCCTTCTGTGTCACATGATCCTTCAGAAATTATTCTAATATGCTGATTTGCTGTTCAATTAACATTTTTACATATTTACATATTATTATTAGGGGCCAAGCACCAAAGGTGCGGAGGCACCTATTGTGTTTGTTTTTGTTATCAACAATGTTTTTTTTTTTTTTTCACACACAACACAACATAATATCCAAAATACAACAAAACAAAACAACAGACACATACTCAACATCTCAAGGTCCAATCAAAAGGGAGGGGGAGAGGGAAGGACAACAAGAACACAAAAGTCACTCCTTTATATAATCACGTATATTCAACAAAAAACACTGCCAAGCATCAATGGTCGAAGGCCTGGCCCCACCGACTCGCGCCGTTGTACATTCACATGACACTATTTGCAGGAGGCTACGGATCCAATATGTTTTTATACACATGTGTGGTGTAAACCAGTTCTGGATTATTGTCTTCTTCACAGCTGTAAAACCAGCAAACAACATTCTCTTTTGCATTGAACTTATACAGAGACCAGAATCATCATTAAGAAGACACAAACTTGGGTTAACAGACCAATCAATTCGCAGTAATGATGACAAAACCAGGTTTACATGTGTCCATAGACTGATGATGACAGGACATTCCCAAAACATATGCAGAAAAGAGCCTGATGATGTAGTGTTACATATATGGCACTTCAAATTTGACTGTAGTTTCATTTTAAATCTTTTGTAACGAGTTATGTATGCTCTATGAATGACTTTGAAGTGAATAAGACGATGAGCCAGATTTTTAGATGTTAAGCTGAGATGAGACCACACTCTCTCCCAGTCGACAGATAAATTAAGGTCAGATAATTCCCTATTCCAAATAGTTTTAATAGAAAGAGGTTTTGTAATACAATCAATAATTTTATTATACAACCCCAAATCAGAAAAAGTTGGGACAGTATGGAAAACGCAAATAAAAAAAGAAAGTAGTGATTTCTAAATTTACTTTCACTTGTATTTCATTGCAGACAATATGAACACAACATATTTCATGTTTTGTCTGGTCAACTGCATGTCATTTGTAAATATACATCCTTTCCTGTCATTCAGACCTGCAACACATTCCAAAAAAAGTTGGGACAGTAAAGCATTTACCACTTTGTAATGTTGCCATTCCTTTTCACAACACTTAAAAGACGTTTAGGGACTGAAGACACCAAGTGATGAAGTGTTTCATGTGTAATTTTGTCCCATTCTTCCTGCAAACAAGTCTTAAGGTGGGCAACAGTACGGGGTCTTCGTTGTCGCATTTTGCGCTTCAAAATGCGCCACACATTCTCTATTGGAGACAGGTCGGGACTGCAGGCAGGCCAGTCAAGTACCCGTACCCTCTTCCTCCGCAGCCAGGACTTTGTAATGTGTGCAGAATGTGGTTTTGCATTGTCTTGTTGAAATATGCATGGACGTCCCTGGAAAAGATGTCTACTTGAAGGCAGCATATTGTGCTCCAAAATCTCTATGTACTTTTCAGCATTAATGGTGCCATCACAGAAGTGCAAGTTACCTTTGCCAAGGGCACTGACACAACCCCATACCATGACAGACCCTGGCTTTTGGACTTGTTGCTGGTAACAGTCTGGATGATCCTTTTCTTCTTTGGTCCGGAGCACATGGCGTCCATTCCTCCCAAAAAATACCTGAAATACTGATTCATCTGACCACAGTACACGTTTCCACTGTGTGATGGTCCATCCCAGATGCCTCCGAGCCCAGAGAAGTCGACGGCGCTTCTGGACACTGTTAACATAGGGCTTCCTTTTGGCACAGTACAGTTTTAACTGGCATTTGTGGATGTAACTACGTATTGTGGTACTTGACAAAGGTTTGCCAAAGTAGTCCTGAGCCCATGTGGTGATATCGCTTATAGATGAATGACGATCCTTGATGCAGTGCCGCCTGAGGGATCGGAGATCACGGTTGTTCAGCTTAGGCTTGCGCCCTTGTCCTTTACGCACTGAAATTCCTCCAGATTCCTTGAATCTTTTAATTATGTTATGCACTGTTGAAGGTGAAATATCCAAATCTCTTCCTATCTTTCTTTGAGGAACATTGTTTTTAAACATTTCAATAATTTTCTCACGTATTCGTTGGCAAACTGGCGATCCTCGGCCCATCTTTGCTCCTAAAGGACTAGACCTTTCTTGGATGCTGCTTTTGTACCAAATCATAATTACAATCACCTGTTGACATCAACTGTTTCAAATCACATCATTATTTAACCAATTTACCTCATTACTAGCCCTAAATTGCTCCTGTCCCAACTTTTTTTGGAATGTGTTGCAGGTCTGAATGACAGGAAAGGATGTATATTTACAAATGACATGAAGTTGACCAGACAAAACATGAAATATTTTGTGTTCATATTGTCTGCAATGAAATACAAGTCAAAGTAAATTTAGAAATCACTACTTTCTTTTTTTATTTGCGTTTTCCATACTGTCCCAACTTTTTCTGATTTGGGGTTGTATATTAAGGAAACAGATGGCCGACCAGCAGATGGTGCAATCCAGTCCCGCATAGGATGAGAGGAAATGGAAGAAGACCAAGGAACGCCATATGCTTTGAGAGCAGAACGTAATTGAAGAAAAACAAAATATGCAGATGCTGGTAGACAAAATTTGGTTCTTAATGTCTGAAATGAACAGAGGCCCTGGTTATCATATATATCACCGCACGTGTTTACACCCAAAGTAGACCAAGAGGGTTGGACAAATGGACGATTTCCACATACAAAATTAAAATTGTGCCATAAAGGTTTACTGTTACAGAATTTGAAGGGTCCACCTATCCGACATTCAACCGTTTTCCAGATTTTAATAGAGTTAGCCACAACCGGACCAAATTTATAATTATCCCCTTTTTTTCCTGTGCCAGTAAATAAAATATCTTGAAGTCTATTTGGTTTAACCTTGTCAGCTTCAATCACCCTCCATGAAACTGTACATTGAGGATCAACCCAATTATGAAGAGCCTTAAGCTGGAACGACCAATAATATAATTCAAAATTTGGTACAGCCAGTCCTCCTGCGCTATTAGGATGTTGTAATGTGGTAAGTTTAATTCTGGGACATTTATCATTCCAGATAAACTTAGAAATTATGGAGTTGATCTCCTTAAAGTAACCTGGAGGGGGAGAAAGTGGTAGCATAGAGAAAAAAAAAAATCGAGGTAACAAATTCATCTTAACAGTGGAGATTCTTCCTTGGAGAGAGACTTTAAGATTCTTCCATCTTTGAATGTCATTTTTGACCTTAACTAAAATGTTATTAAAATTGTCTCTGGCAATCTTATGAATGTTTTTATATATGGTAATGCCCAAATAGATGAAAGATTCCTTAATAGGGATAAATGAGGGAATAGAAAAATTAACCTTAACATTGTTAATTGGCATTAAAGCAGATTTGCTCCAATTTATTTTATATCCTGATAGGCTACTAAAATGATCAAATTCCTTAATTATACTAGAGACTGAAACATCAAAGTGGTCTAAATATAGAATAATATCATCAGCGTATAATGAAATACTATGATTATGGCCATGAATCTTAATCGATACTTCAGATTTCCTGATGGCTTGTGCTAAGGGTTCAAGAGATAGACAAAACAATAAGGGGGAAAGTGGACACCCCTGCCTCATTACCCGCTGTAAAGGGAATGAGGGGGAAATAATATTACCAGTTATGACTGATGCGGCAGGTGAGTGGTATAATGTCTTAATCATAGAAACGAAGTGTTCACCGAAGCCGAAACATTGCAGAACTGCCCACATATAATTCCACTCTAGCCTGTCAAAGGCTTTTTCTGCATCAAGTGAAAAGACCGCACAAGGGGTTGGGTGGGAGTCCGCAAAGTCAAGAATATGAAGGAGTCGACGCATATTGTCAGATGCATTGCGCCCCTTGATGAAACCAGTTTGGTCCTCCTTGATCAGACTGTGAATTACCTTCTCCATACGAGAAGCAAAAACTTTAGCATAGATTTTTACATCACATGGGATAAGCGAAATCGGTCTGTAGCTGGAACAATCTAATGGATCTTTCCCTTTTTTAAGAAGTAATGAAATCAGTGATGTTTTTTGATCTCTATGAAATACCCCATGTTCAATTGCAAAATTAAATGAGTTAAGCATAAGTATCCCTACCAAATCCCAAATTTCTAAATATAATTCAGGGGGGAGACCATCTAGACCCGGCGATTTGCCCTTTTGAAGGCTTTTTAGAGAGACGTGAAGTTCCTCCAAACTTAATGGGGCCTCCAAAGATTCTTTATCCATCTGTGAGATCCGAGGCAGTTCCAATTTATCTAAATACTGCTTACAAATTGGTTAATCAAAATCTGTTTCGGTTTTATACAGATTTGTGTAAAAACCTTTAAATATGTTATTAATTGCCACAGGGTTCATGGTGACCTGATCATCTGATGATTTTATTGCACTAATATATGCCTTAGACTCGCATTCTTTCAACCTAAGGGCCAATAAATGACTAGGTCTCTCTGATTCAAAATAATATTTTTGTCTAGTCCTATGTAAAATAAATTCTGCCTTTGAGTGTGAAAGTAAATCATATTCTTCTTTTAAAGAGGACAGCTGTGTAGCCTGTTGCTCAGTAAAATGTTGTTTTTGTAGGTTTTGTAATGATTGGATTTTATTTTCTAATTGTGTAAACTGGTGAGTTTTCGCTTTGGCAAGAGTAGAAGAGAAAGATATACAGAAACCTCGTATAGCACACTTAGTCGTTTCCCACAGTATTTGAGTATCCACATCAGAGGGCATATTAATTTCAAGAAATTTCTTAATATATTCTTTTAGAGAAGTAATGAAAGTCTGATTACTTAATTATGATATGTTAAAGCGCCATCTAGGGGACTTGGCTTTAACATCGGAAAGAGGAACACTGCACAACACAGCAGAATGATCAGATAATAAAATTGGTAATATAGAGATGGAGGAATTAGATGAAATTAAAGATGGGCTGAGAAATATGTAGTCTATCCTAGAGAAAGTCTTGTGTCTATTAGAAAAAAAAGTGAAGTCCTTAGCTTTAGTATTCTGAATTCTCCATAGATCGATTAAGTTAAGCTCAGTGATAAATTTATTCAATAATTTAGAGGATGGATTGGCTGTTGTATCAGATTGAGATTTATCTAAAGCAGGATTTATGACAGCATTAAAATCACCACCCACCACTAGAGGGCAATCAATCTCCTCAAGTAAAGTTTTGGAAATCTGTGTAAGGAATGCACTGTCTGTCTCATTCGGACCATAAATAGAGACCAATGCTAACCTATTATTATATATTTTGCATCGGATAAAAACAAATCTACCCTTCTCATCACTACCAAGATGTTCAATCGTTAAATTTATGCAACACATAGTTTTATTTTGAGCGCTAGAAAAAGCTGCTAATTTGTAATATTTATTCTGGAAACGTGCCACGTCAGATTGTTTTAAATGTGTCTCTTGTATTAAGGCACAGGAAATAGATTTACGGTGTAAATATTCTAACACACGGGTTCGTTTAACAGCAGAATTTAAACCATTCACATTCAGTGATAAAATATTTAGAGTATGCATTGAATATTCATAATCCCAAGATTGTACTCAATAAATGCAAAAAAAAAAAACAGAAGCACTTCCATTCTGTAAAAATATGTGGCAAAGTGAGCGGAGCGAAAGACTAAGCCTGCATCACAGTCGAGGGGTCACGTGATCCTCCACCTATTGTGTTTGTTGGCGTTATTAGGGGCCAAGCACCAAAGGTGCGGAGGCAGCTATTGTTATTGTTGGCGTTATTCTTCTTCTTCTGTTTCTTCCGCTCGAAAATGAATGGCAGTCCATAGAACCGATTGCGGGAAAGTTATAAAATGTGGCACACTGATAGATGATACTCTCAATAGTATCCACACCAAATTTGGAGTCTCTAACTCAAACTCTCTAGCGCCACCACTTGTCCAAATATTACATTTTGTTATGCTAATAACTTTCAAAAATCGTAAGGTTTAGTTTTTTCGCTATCTTCAATTGTTCGTAAAATCTACTTTGTCGAACTCGTCCTAGACGGTTCATCCGATTCTCACCAAAATAGGCTCAGATCATCTACAGACCATGGTGACAAAAAGTTATGGAATTCAAGTCGATTCGTCCAAGCATTCTCAAATACCACACTAACGAATTCGCCAAAAAGCACGCATTAATGGATCTGAGGCTATATCTCCGCAAGGGTTTGACGGATTGAGACAAATCTTGGTGTCTGTTATAAAAAGCATGACCTGAGGCTACCTGCAGTGTTTCGGCGCTGTGCCACCTAGTGGTTCAGGAGATATGAAAAATGCATATTTTTGCTTATAACTTGTGAATGGTCTGGCCAAAAATCATAAAAATGGTCTCTTTAGATTCGGTGCATCATGCCGAGTCCAACCATATCCAATTTTCCCATGTCAGTCATTTTGGGCGTCGGCCATGTTGAATTTTGTAGTAAAATGCTATATTTTATGAACGCATTAACGTATCGTTACGAAACTTGGTATGGGTCATCAGCACGATGCCCTGAAGGAGCCTGAGAAGTTTCGAAACAGCGCCACCTAGTGGTAAAATCAAATTTTCAAATGCTTATAACTTTGTGTGGGGTAGACGTATTTTCACGAGATTTACATTTTTAGACCCCTGAATCCTTGCCGAGTCCAACAATACCAAACGTGCCAGATTTTGGCTTACGGTTTGTTCAACGTTGCATTGTAGCGCTTAAAAAACATTTGCTAATATCTTAGAAAATGTTACTCCGATCGACACGAAACTACCGTAGGAAATACGGAAACTTAGCGTCCCGGTTATAAATTAATACTCAAATTTAAAAATTTTGATAGTATGTGGCACAAAAATGCAAACAAACTCAACAGTCAGTCATTTTTCATCTACTTACACACATATATGTCTATAACTCCAAAACAAAATGAGATATTTTCACCAAATTTGACACACATACACTCTAAAAAAACGCTGGGTTATTTTTTCAACCCAAATGCTGGGTTGAGACCGCTGGGTAAGGACGTTGGGTTGTTTTAACCCAATTTTGGTTTGAAAATTAGTCTTCATCATAACCCAGCGGCGCTGGGTTGGGAACGCGGACCTGAAGGAGAGCACGCACGTCACGTCAACATCGGACGACACCAGTGCGAGAAGCTGCCATTTTCTCAGCCTGAAAGAAGCAAGAAGCAAGTGAAAGACGTTATGGTAAGTAAAGATTAAAAATGTAAAGTCATCATTCATTGTTTGTGTCCGGGAGTATTTTGAGGTTTTATGGAAGGCGGAAATAGTCCGAAAAGAAAAAAAAGCTTATATTGAATAATACGCGGACGCGGTTTTCGCCTCAGAAACGGAGGCCTTAACGGCCTCTTTTACTGAACGGAAGAGGTAACTTACTTTTAATATAACGTCCGTGAGTGTCTTATGTCATATTTTCATAAGATTTTACAATATCTGCACTTTTTGAGGTGTTAATAGACGGTTATTATGTTAATTCGTTATCTTATTTTTCGCGGTTAAACTCAATGTAGTTTCCTAAAGGAAACAGCGTTATGCAATAAAGACTAGCATAATTATTTTGAGGCTGATGATTGTTAAAAGTAATGTTTTGTATGTAATATTTCAGACTTGTTGAGCTTGTGTCTTCATTGTGCCCGCTCCGGGAGTTAAGGACACAGAAGCCTGCGTGTGTGAGGAGGCGATTTTCTCAGCTTCTTCAGAAGAGAGGGAAAGACGGTTTTAAGGCAAGTAAACTTCATAATTCCATCATGTTATCATTTTATTTTTGTACTAAGACTAAACGAATGTTTGTTTTTGTAGATGTTGAAAGCCAGATACATAGGAGAGCATCATTCTTTTGAGATTGATGTAAGTTATTTTTAGAAAATAAATGTTTCTGTTGTCTCCTGCCTGTTTACTTCACATTTTGATGCAACAACAGTGTGATTACGTGTTCATATTTTATTTAAACCATTGATGTCCCTTTTTTTTCATTGCAGAACTCAAACTAACTTTGGAGTTAAGGACACAGAAGCCTGCTTGTGTGAGGAGGAGGCGATTTTCTCAGCTTCTTCGGAAGAGAGGGATAGACAGTTTAAGGCAAGTAAACTTAATAATTCCATGTTATCAATTTTTTTTTTACTAAGTTATGTAAACCATTGATGTCTGTTTTATTTTTTATTGCAGAACACAAACCAACCTTGGAGTTGTCTGATTTGGAGAGTCATCATTCTTGGTCTTCCTTTCTTAAAGGAATAGTTCACACAAAAAAATAATTTATTTGCCCTCATGTCATTCTAAACCTGTAAGACGTTTGTCTGTCTTTAGAACACAAATTAATATATTTTTAATTTTCTCTCATAATTTTTTGTTAATCCATTGAAAGTCTAGATAATCAGTATTTTCAAGGTTCAAAAATAGAGTTATTGCAGAAGTAATCCATGCCAATATTTATATATGAATAAATCTTAAATTATATGATTGCGAACATGTCTGTGCAGAAGAAAATATTGGTCTCCCAGACTTGCAATGGAGGACAAAAATTAAGAGAATATTAAATATATTTATTTGTGTTCCAAAAATTAGCAGAGTTTGGAACAACATGTGGTAAAGTAAATTATGACCATTTTTCATTTTTTGGTGAACTAACCCTTTAAAGAGCAGCCCTCCACATACATGGAAATTTGTGAGGTATGTGAATGTCATGACTGTTTTAATGTTTCAGTAAAGTAGTAGCTTTCTGAAAGCAGTATATTTATTTAAACAATATTACATGCCCTCACACTAGTGCTGCCATTCTAGCATTCTAGAGCGCTGTGGTAGACAGACATTAAACAACCACACAAAGTGGTTGAAATTATAAAACAGACTATTTACCTATCCTTACTGATGTGGAAGCACCTCTATCTGAAAATGGATAGTTTAATTAAATGTTTTCTTTTTTCAAATGTTTTTCTCTTTTTAGGCCACTGATGAAGAACAGGCGGTGACTGGGATGAATGCTGGTCAAAGAGGAGAATGACATTTCCCCCAAACTGATGCAACAGTGGTTTTAAAGGAGGACGCTGCCCTGGATGATGTGAAAGTGACGTGACATACGACCAAGAATGGTGACCCATACTCGGAATTTGTGCTCCGCAATTATCCCATCCTAAGTGCACACACACAGCAGTGAACACGCACACACACCGTGAACACACACCCGGAGCAGTGGGCAGCCATTTATGCTGTGGTGCCCGGGGAGCAGTTGAGGGTTCGGTGCCTTGTTCAAGGGCACCTCAGTCGTGGTATTGAGGGTGGAGAGAGCGCTGTACATTCACTCCCCCCACCTACAATTCCTGCCGGCAACCTTTGGGTTACGAGGCCGACTCTCTAACCATTGGGCCACGACTTCCCCCGTCACATGCTGTGCTGATGGGGCTTCTTCATGACTACATCAGTTATGCTAAAGAGATCATGAAAATTGGCAGTGATGCATTATCTGTATTCAGGGACTATGAAACAAACTGTAAGTGTATAATTTGTAAAAACCAAATGTTAAATGCTTGTTCTGTGTTGTTTAGTAGAAATGGAGTTTACACTCTGTCATTCATACACATGCTCACATTCTTTCACACACATATGCTTCTGTTAAAAGTGTTAATGTTGTGGTTTATTTGTGTATTCTCATGCCAGAATAGTTTGTAAAGAACTTGACTATTAACTAATTGTACACTTATTGTATAATAGTGTTTTTGTATATTTTTATACAATATATAAAATTTACCAAAAAAAGTCAAATTTGATCTTAAAAGTTATATTCAACAAATGTTCAATGCTTTATTTATAAACTCTGTAGCTGTTAAAGCCATACTTTTCTGCATTTCTTCTTACATGCATGTTACTTTTTGACTGTTTTCTCTTGTTGTTTTTAATAAATATTTATCTTTTGATACTCATTCTTTGTGTGTAAAAGTGATTTTAAAATGAACAAGATTTGTAGGTTTAATACCTCGATTTGAAATCCCATCAAATACCGAAATATCTAGCTCAATTTGGGTTCATTTTAGCCTAGCAATGTAGTAATTTTAAACCATAAAAAAGCAACCCAGCATGCTGGGTTATGGGCCATTCCACCGAATGGGTGCCATTTGTGTCCCCAGGACATTATAGGTACAAACATGCATACAAATTAACTATAAAATACATTTTATTATTAAGCAAAGTGACCTGCACATTAATCTAACTGCAAATTTAAAATATATAATTAAACAAATTATTAAAAACTACCTAAAACACTGAAAATATAGCATTTGTGCATGTCCCCAGTGTCTAACGCTACATTTTAACATTAAATATAATGTTTAAAATCCTTCAGAAATCATTTTTATTTTGTATTTTTGTGTACCTCCATATCCCATCTGTGCTTTAAATACATTTATTTCAAAATAAATTTATACTATTTTGGATAAAATACACATTTTAGTCGTGTCCCCAGGTTTTCACTCAGTCCTGTTACCCTAACACATTCTCCCTCTAAAAAACTGAGAAAATTCCACAAGACACATTTTCAACATAATATTGCAACATCTGGATCTTCTGAAGGCAATGAAATGATCGGAAGCATGTGGTCTTATTTTCTTTTCTGTATATTTGATGATATTGTAATGGTGGCTGGGAGTGTCATTATAAAAACACTGTCCTGTTACCTAAATTATTTCTTAGATGTTACTTGTTTATTTTAAAAATACAAATCTGTGGTGAATCACTATAATTTGCTGAGTATTCTCATAATATTAGCATGTACTCCATGTGGCTAGATTATATGTATTTGCTGATTTTATCCTAAAATCTCAATCCTGTTACTTTCAGTCCTGTTACTCATACACTCATATATCCTATACTTATATATAGAAACTGAGTAATAGTAACAGGAATGAGTAGTGTTATCTGATTTATTAATGTAAATATTAGGCTACATCCATACTAACATATACATTTGAAAATGCATCTTTTTCTCAAAGTTTTGGCCTTCTATCCACACTGAGACAATGCTTTTGCCCAGAGAAAACCTATGGTTGTTCCTGCATTATTGTTTTATATTGCATTCCTGCAAGTATGACAGAAAATGTACTTGAAATTTCTGTCCTGTGGCAATTATGTATTAGACTCATTTATGGAATGGCATTTGTGGGCTGCGTTATAAGAAAACAATATTCAAAGAAAATCTAAAAATATATTATTTAAGTTTATTATTTTTAATATCAATTTTTATTTAATATTTATAATTTTTTTCATTATTTATATCTTATCTTATAACCCGTCCTCTACCCCTAAACATAACCCTAACAAAAACCTCTGCAGACCACTAGATTTAAATAGAAACATGATTTGGCCTTTTTTAGCAGTGAGGTCAGCTCACTAGTCAATGTTCAACACTTTCACTACATCAGTGCGGGCATTAATACCTCACATGTGTAGTCAAACCTGTATACTAATATAATGGATACTCCTTCCTGTTACCCATTTCATTCCTGTTACTAAATAGTTTTTTCTTTAAAAAATAAAGTTAAACCATTATGTTTTTAATTAAGTTTGATCCATAATTTATCCCATTATTTAATAAATTGATAAGCTTGAGGTTTGAGTCGCCATTAAAATGAAAAAATTAGTTTGTGTACTTCAGAAAAATACACCTTGTGTAGATAAATAGTGATTTTTATTATAAAAAATAATATTTTTTGACCATGAAACCAACAATTTCTTTAAAATAAACACCTGCCTGAGGGGAAAATGAAGGAATTTGTTGATATATTTTTAAACATGCTTTTTAAAAGACATTAGAGTTTTGGTAACAGGACTGAGAAAAATACATCCATCTTCCACTTAAAAATTGTGTAAAAAATTTAATAAAGTTACCTGAGATGGACCAATATAGATTTTGAATAGTTAAATATGTGTATTACTAGATCCAGTCTTTAAAAAAGGTAGAAAATGAATTTTTTTTTTTTTGAAGAGTTTTGGAAGCAAATGGCACCCATTCGGTGGAATGGCCCTTAAACATAATAACCCAAATAAATAAAATAACCCAGCGCTGGGTTCGTCCCTTTTTGACCCAGCGCTGGGTTGCCAAAATAACCCAAATTGGGTTGTTTTTAACCCAGCAGTTTTTAGAGTGTATGTATGGGCACACCCTAAGGACACGTAAAAAATTTGGTGGGATTGTGCCTCTTGGTGGTGCTATAATTGAACAAAACATGAAATTGCCATTGATTATAATAGAGTTTTATGATAAAAAAAATGCTATATTTTACGAATGCATTGGTGTACCATTACGAAACTTTCCATGTTCCATTGAGACCATGACCTGAAAGTACTCAAAACGTTTTGAGACAGTGCCACCTTGTGGTCAAAATTTACAATGAAATGTCAAATAAATGCTAATAGCTTTCTGTGAATTTTGCCTATTGTAATGAGACTGGTATTAGTAGATTCCTTGGGTCATGCTGAGAACAGTGATAACCAACTTTGCCATAGTCAGCAAAAATTCTTGTTTGCCATTTTGATTTATGTTGAAAACCTACTTTTTCGAACGCCTCCTACACTGTTGGTCCGATTTTCACCAAAATCGAATCGTATCATCTTCAGACTATGCTGACCAAAAGTTATGGATTTTGTGTCGATAGACAAAACCATTTTCGCATGCCACAGCAACGAATTTGAGGCATGATGCCAAAATGATACTTGAAGCTGTATCTCTGCAATGCTTTGGCATATTGACACCAAACTTTGTGTGCGCCATTGTCAACTCACACAGAACACACCACATTGATTTGATAACAGCGCCACCTGTTGGTCAAAAGTGAAAAGTCATTCAATCGCATTACTAGTAGTTTTAAATGATTTTTCAGGCATTTGGACTACAATAATCTTAAAATGCCTTCAATTACTCATTTCTGCAGTTGCTCTGATGCTCCGTACTATGCTTAGCTCCTCACTTTGCCGCTGATGTGCTTGGCCCCATCATTGCTGCTTGCAGCTATATTTATTATTATTATTATCAATATTTAAAACAGTTGAGTATTTTTTTTCTGGATTGTTTGATGAATAGAAAGATCCAAAGATCAGCGTTTATCTGAAATAAAAAGCTTTTGTAACATTATACACTATACCATTCAAAAGCTTGAATGAAATTATAGAAACTAATACTTTTATTTAGCAAGGATGCTTTAAATTGAAATGATGATAAAGACATTTGTACAATGTTACAAAAGATTTCTATTTCAGATAAATGCTGTTCTTCTGAACTTTCTATTCATCAAAGAAACCTGAAAAAATTCTACTCAGCTGTTTTCAACATAATAATAATAATAATAAATGTTTTTTTGAGCAGCAAATCAGAATATTTTAATGATTTCTGAAGGATAATGTGACTAGAGTAATGATGCTGAAAATTCTTACATTTTAAAATATATTCAAATAGAAAACAGTTATTTTAAATAGTAAAAAATATTTCACAATATTACTGCTTTTGCTGTATTTAGGATCAAATAAATGCAGGCTTGGTGAGCAGAAGAGACTTCTTTTATATAAGTGGTGGTGGGCCGCCTGGTCCAAAAAATGCCAGGGCCGATTTTCTGTCCCAGTCCAGCCCTGACTGTATGCAATGATGCTGGAAAGCACTTTGGTCAACGGCAGTTGTTTTAAATGTGCTATAGAAATAAAATGTGTATTGTATTGTATTGTGCTGTTGACTTGTATATGTACAGTCACTTTTTCATGTATTTATGTAAAACTTTCTATGTTTTTCTGCAGTTTTATGCAGTTTATCAGATCTATTTCCATGGTCACCCTGTAAAAGAGTTCATCACCTGCCTACAGAACCATCCAGAACACCATTATGGACATTATAGCTGTTTTGGTTGTTTTTTCATTAACACAGTATGAAAGATTTGTGTCTAAATTTACATTTACATTTATGCATTTAGCAGACGCTTTTATCCAAAGCGACTTACATTGCATTCAAGTTACAGTTTTTTACATTTTTATCAGCTCTTGCTTTCCCTGGGAATCGAACCCATGATCTTGGCATTGCTAGCGCCATGCTCTACCATTTGAGCTACAGGAAAGCTGTAAATGTTGTAAATTAACAGTACATAAGATGTTATTTTTGATAAAATGCATTAGGAATTTTGTCCTGTTTTAAAGTCTTACACTCTCATAAAGTGAGCCCTTAAAAATATTTATTTTCTGGAAAATCAAGTTACTTTGTTCATGTGCCATAAAAACAGATTTTGTTCACTCTTTGGGTCTGTAAATTTGTTTGTGAAATCATTAGTGATTGTAGATAAGACAAAGTTAACATTTGAGTCCAGTGTGTCTCTGCACATGATGATATTTCTCTCTTAACACACAGATGGAATGTGACCTTTACTTTCCAAAACTCTCTGACGCATATTCACCTTTAACATTTTAGGATTCAACCTTTGACCTTTTCTTGAGAGCAAGCAGCTCTTTATTTAACACAAAATTGAGCATTTAAATTGGTAACGTGAGTTATCGCTTCCTGTTTTTCTTCATATTTCAGATGTGAAAGGTCAGTTGTGTGTTTTAGTTTTAGACCTGTGAGTCTTATTTTGATTATTATTATTATTATTGGTTATTCAGCTTTTCCTCTGAGAACAGCAGTATCTATTTATAGCGCTCTCTATCGGGTAAAAGTAGCGCTATAATTAGAGATGTGGTTTTCGTTTTGGACACTAGAGAGCGATGATGCGCTTGTGCTATATTTGCCAACATATCCAGCACTCGAATTCAGTTAAAGAGCAGTAGCCTGAATAACAGAAGGAGCAGAGATGGACAGTAGTGAAGTAGTTTTACTTTACTCAGATACATTTAAAAAGTATCTGTACTTTATCAGTGTTTTTCTTTGGAAAACCTTTACTTCACTTCATTCCAAAGCATAATGTCGGACTTTTTACTGCACTACATTTCATAAATAAATGAAATATTTCATAAATTTTTATTTTTTTTACCTTTAACACTTAAGAACATTAAAAATGTAGTACTTTTTGTACTCCAATAAAACTTTGAATTACTTTAACTTGAGTAAAAGTAAGAAAGTATATATTTCTAATGTAGGCCTAGGCTATTAAATTATATTTAATATGAAACGTAGTGCAGTAAAAAGTACAATATTATGCTTTGGAATGTTGTAAAGTAAGTTTTCTAAAGAAAAACACTGATAAAGTACAGACACTTGAAAAGTAGCCTACTTCTAAAGCTGAATAAGAATACTCCACTAAATGTCGAACGAAAGTTTACTGTCTTTAAAGTAATGTCAAACTAAATGTTTGAAGCAAATTGTTTGCTGAAAGAAACACAACATTATTATATCAACGCTGAAATAAGAGAGTGTTGTTTATAAAGTTTGTATTGGGTGTGCCCTCACGCTGCTCATGCATGTCTTCCAAAAAAAGGACATGTGCAAATAAAGGCAGCTGGTTCATCAGAATACCGAGTAGTGAGCATGTTTTTTCATCCGTATAATTTAATATAATTTACCGGTTTTCATAGCCTATGCAAAAATGGCTGCGCCAACATTATAGCTATACAAATTTAAAGACAGAGCCATTTAAATTTCACAATTTCAGGCATCATATGACACATTATTGATTTTGTGAAAAATCTGGGTGATATTAGTAAAAAAAAAAAGAGAGAAAAAAAGAGATCAAATCTAAAAATGTATAGATAAAAATAATCAGCAGACTTATTTTCAATTCAGTATTGTGTGACTTCATTTTATGGCTATACGAGTCCATAAACCATTGAACGGCGATTGGTGTATTATTATTTTTTTCCTCTTTTTTTATCTCTTTTCTTATTGTTATTTTTATTTAGAACTGCCCTTTGCATGTTTCCCAGCTCAAAATATTTAGCCTACAATTTACCCTTGATTATTATGTGCTAAAGCTAATGTTTTGTTGCAAATGCAATATTAGCAACATAAAATAACGTTTACACGTGCACAGTATTTTTCAAACAGAAGCATTTGTGAATTAACGCACGTCACACAAGACACTTCACTACATCATCGCAGTCTCGCAGGTTACTTTCACTTTCATCTACTACTGAAACAGCAGCAGACCGTTACTTCACTGAACCTGCATTGTCTTTTAGCAAAAACTGAAAATGAAGCATGTCTTTATTTTTCTATTTTTGCTTTTGTATGTTCGTGGGCACAGGGGCGCCGCTACGGATTCTGGGCCCCCTGGACAGCATATTCACTCGGGCCCTCCTGCATTCCCGAGCCCGTCTTTTTTTCCCCTTCTCCCAAATCAGATTACTGTTTCAGCTATTAAAATTGTTCAGTTTTGTATGTAATGGCAAAATGATAATATTTCGTTTTGTTTTTTTATAAAGTTAATTTAGAAAAACGTTTGGAGCATTTTTTTTGTTAGTTAAATAAGCTTTTTCTTTCTTAAAGTAACGGCCAGCGGCAGACAGGTGCAATTTTTTTTAAAATTTTTTTTGATACAACATTTGATTAATCAATGCATGCTGGTGAAGTTTTATCATAGTTTATAGTTATATGGTAACGAAAGTGTTCAACAATCAACCCGTTCTTTTTCATCAGTATTATTTGTGATTTAAATTTTGTGACAGTATAATTCCTCTTTTTGCTTTCACTTTCACTTTCACGATCTTGGTGTCACGCTTTACAAGAAAAGATAATTGTCTGTTTTGCTTATATCTATACACCTTTCACTTTTAAAGACTAAAACAAAAGATGGATTCATTGTTATTCTTAATTAAAAAGCACAACAACAATAAAACAGTAGGTTACAATGACAAACTAGCATAACATTTATTAACAAAAACGAATAAGAGGAGGCATGGCATAGGACACATCACATGCTGTATTATACTGACTAATACATAACAGAATGTTTAGCAAACACTGAGGAATCAAATAATAATAATATAAAAAAAAATAAGGAAAGCCTCCATACCATAACGTGAGGTAAAGATAACAAGCTTTTCAAAACGAAAACAAAAAGTAAAACTAAACTGTCTGTCCTGACAGGACTTGCATGTTTTCTCTACAAGAATACCAACATGTTCACTGGTTTAAGAAGAGGTCTTTTACTTTAGTTTGAAAACCAAATCCTCCGTTGCTCTCCGGGCACCTTCGTGGCGAGTGAAAGCACAATGGCCGCGCGCTGCTCCCGCTCTGCATACGCGCCGCTTCTGCGCTGCCTCTGCTCTGCATGCGGTGTGAAACCAGGCTCTGCTTGCACCTGATCAGTGAAATCTTTCTCCTGCTACAATGTGCTGCGGCTGGCAGGCGCACTTTGGAGCAGAGCAGATCATGCACTAGCACAAGTGTGACCACGTCAAATTTTTACTCGCACACTCTCAAAAAATGGTCGCATTTTGGTCGCAGTCTAGAGCCCTGAATATATAAAATAATTTTATAAAATAAAGAAAACAATGATGTGCCTTCTCGTCTTGAACAGGAGCACTTCACAAAAATGAACCGAAAGTCAGCGAATACATGCCTCACAGACATGATAAATATATCTACAGAAAGCTTTAAATTACTACTTAACGAAATAAATCAAATCGAAAACAAAAACTCTTTCATTATAATCCGTGAAGATGCACTTCTCTCTAAAGGCGAGTCTAATGAGGAGACGGCGAGTCAGGATCTTCATCTGATTCTTCATCTTTGCGGCACTGACACAGAAAACACTAGTTTATTAGTAAATAATTAAAATATCTCCTTACTATTTCCCCCTGACAAATTCATGGTAATTACTTTTGCTGGGGCTTTATGGCAAGCTTTATTGCGTGTATTTGAAGCAGAACTCTTCAGCTGCGCTGACGGCTCTCTGCTGCTGCGGGACACTAACCACCGTCGAGCCGCTCTTGACAGCCGCGGCACGGTCTCGTGTTGTTTCCACCAGCGCGGCAATTTTTTTCATCACTAATTGATGGATGTCTAAAATATAAACATAAGGAGAAGCCTAAAACAGGCCCGAGGCCCGGCCCGCGTCTGAACTATGACGTGAAAATTGGCCCGATCGAAGCCCGGTTGGGGCCGGGCTGAAATGCAGGGCTCTAGCGTTCCCCTCGGTAGAAATCACGTTTCTCCCTCGGGGGCCCCTCCCATCGTCTGGCCCTTAGAATCGTCCTAACTTTTCCCCCCCTTATGGCGCCCCTGCGTGGGCATGGTAAGACATTATACGTTGCTCTTTTCTGGTCAACGATAAAAGCGAACGGGCGCGTTTTCGCGTAATATCAGCTTTATTAAATTTACTCTGAAGAAATTAATTTATTGCTCGTATTTTGCTCGACCATTGTAGATTTATTTGTTACAATTTCTCTTCAACGATAAAAAAACGAATGTGAAAGGTTCAATCGCAACATTTCACAGCATTTTGCTATTGTAGGGGAGAGGAGGGCACAACCTAGATCGCACAACGGGCGAGAAGCGCAGTACTGTAAATATACATAAAATGAAATAAGTAAAAAATAAGATATAAAGAACAAAATATAAAATCTAAAAGAATGTGCATGACAGTATATTGTAGACTTAAATATTAAGATAAGCAGGAATGTACAAGAGAGGAATGTGCAAACAGGTTATACATAGTTGTCATGTAGCAGCAATACCAAAAAACAAACAAAAAAAACAAAACACAGAAAGTGTTATGTGCAAATGACACTGTCAGTGTGAGGTAGAGAATAATGAATATCTTACTGATTGCTAAGTGATTATTAAGTGGAGTCATGATGATGTTAAGAGGCTGAGTTTGAGTTTAGGAGCCTGATGGCCTGGGGGAAGAAGCTCCTCCTAAGTCTCTCAGTTTTTGCCATCAGGCTGCGGAAGCGCTTACCAGATGGCAGCAAAGTGAAAACACAGTTACTAGGGTGGTTCGAGTCCTTGATGATTTTGACAGCTCTACTTCTGCAGCATTTGAGGTAGATGTCCTGCAGAGAGGGGAGAGCAGACCCTGAGATGCGCTCAGCTAAGTGCACAACTCTCTGCAAGGCTTTGCAGTCTTGACTGGAGCTGTTTCCATACCACACTGAAATACACTGAGTCAATACACTTTCTATGGTCCCTGAATAGAAAGTTTTCAGGATTGTTGGTGAGACCCTGAATTTCCTCAGCTGTTGCAGATGGTACAGTCTTTGCCTGGCTTTCTTAACCTGTGTTTGAATGTGTGTAGTCCAAGTCAGGTCCTCGGAGATGTTTACACCGAGGTACTTGAAGCTGCTCACCCTCTCCACAGGGGTCCCACTGATCATAAGAGGAGTGTAGGGCCGCAGGTGTCTCTTTCTGAAGTCCACAATCAGCTCTTTAGTTTTGCTCACATTCAGAGAGAGACAGTTGTCCTGGCACCATGATGTAAGTCTCTCTACCTCATCCAAGTATGCGGTCTCATCATTGTTGGAAATGAGGCCCAGAACCACAGTATCATCAGCAAATTTGATAATAGATGTGGAGCTGTGAGAGGACACGCAGTCGTGTGTGTAGAGAGAGTAGAGCAGGGGAATCAGGACACAACCCTGTGGGGCTCCTACGTTCAGGGTGATGGAGATTGAGGTGAACTGGCCGACTTTCACCACTTGAGGTCTGCCGGTGAGGAAATCTTGAATCCAGTCGCAGAGTGAAGAGTTTAGGCCGAGGTCTGTGAGTTTAGAAGCTAGCTTGATGGGGACTATAGTGTTGAAAGCTGAGCTATAGTCAATGAATAGCAGCCTTGCAAAGTTCCCATTGCTGCTGTCAATGTGTGTGAGGGAGGAGTGGAGTATGTGAGAGATGGCATCATCAGTAGATCTATTGGGACGATAGGCAAACTGAAGAGGGTCCAAAGTAACAGGGATGGAGGAGCAAATGTGGCTCTTTACAAGTCTCTCAAAAACCTTCATGACTATTGATGTGAGGGCAACTGGACGATAGTCATTCAGGCAAGAGGGTTTATTGTTCTTAGGCACAGGGATGATGATATATTTTTTAAAGGAGGTGGGAACCACAGAGGTAGCAAGGGACTCATTCAAGATAGAAGTGAACAAACCAGCAAGCTGATCAGCGCAGGACCTCAGGACACGGCCAGTAATCCCGTCAGGTCCGGCCACTTTCCTTACGTTCACTCTCTTAAGGGCCCTCCGAACCTCGTCCTCTGACACGGTGATCACATGATTATCGCTGCTCTGCCTGCTGCTTCCTGACGCGCTGACCGGCAGAGTCGCACTGCCGATCAGCTTCCAGCTGAACACTTCCAGTCTAGCATTAAGTTATGCACCTTAAAAACGTTTTGTGACAAATATGCTATTTAATGAAAACCTATGTGGGTGGCGTTCTGTGGCTTGGCAGGATTTGGGCTGTGGAATTAATCTAAATATAGTTTCGATTTCGATTTCGGCCTCCAACGATTATAAAAACACAATAATCGAGAAAAAAAATTAATAAAAAACTATTATTGCGCCCCATTCCGCCCCCATTTCCAGTGGTGCGCTTTCACTCCTCCATAAAAGCTCAGTTTCACGTGCAAATCAACAAAATCATATAATGTGACTTTTGCACAGTGGGACGTGCTTGATTTATTGAAGTAGGCTACATTAGACTTATTCATGTTTTTAAAAGCGCTAAAGAGAACTTGCTTCCTCAGGGGGATTTCTGTGTATGCACTCAGAGACGGAACAGAACATGCACGGACATGTAAAGTCATCTTTAAAGTCAGCTCAAGGTGCGCGCCTAAACGAGATGGTCCTCACTGCAGAACACAAGATCCAGGGAATGAGGTTGGATCCAGATCCAACTCCTCCCACCTTACATATGCCTAAACCTACCCTTCTCCACCCCTGATCCCTAAACCCACCCATCCCCACTCCTAAACCTACCATCTCCACCCCCTAGATGTGTCCAACTTCGCCCCCTGGATCTTTGTTCTGCAGTGAGGGGCTACTGGCCTAAACGGTCAAATACACACAAAAAGTGTGTCAAAATGCGGCGCTTAGTGATTATTCATGTAAACTCTCGTCGGTTATGTAATAAATGAATGCAAAAAGTTAAGTGTGACTGGGTTAGTCAACAATACAAAAAAATGCATCTTCAGCATCAATTTTGCTGGGCTCTAAAATGTAGATTTCACAGCAACCTTATTTACAGAAAATATATATTTGATATATATCACTATCTTTAAATAAATCACTCATATAAACTTTTGGTCACATGGCCCACATAATAGTGTTAAAGGGGTCATTTGACGTTGCTAAAAAGAACAATATTTTGTGTATTTGGTGTAATGCAATGTGTTTATGTGGTTTAAAGTAAAATAAAACACATTATTTTCCACATACTGTACATTATTGTTGCTCCTCTATGCCACGCCTTTCTGAAACGCGTCGATTTTTACAAAGCTCATCGTTCTGAGAAGCGAGGCGTGCTCTGATTGGTCAGCTATCCAGTGCGTTGTGATTGGCCGAATACCTCAAGCGTGTGACGGAAATGTTACGCCCCTCACTGTATTGTGATGGCGTTTCCCGTCGCGACGAGACTAAAACAATAAAACCCATTACAAACGAGGCATTTGTTGCATCCAGTGGGGACATAATTACTGATTATAATGACTTATTCTGTCTTTTTACGCGTCGCGTTGCATCGTGCCTCGTTAACATTACCATGTCTGCATTTGTGATCAGAGAAACGACAAACAACAAGCACTACTGTGGGGGCGTGTTTGAATGAGCCGTTTTAGGGGGGCGTGGCAGAGTCTTGACTTTTATAAAGAATATCTCTTTGGTTTTGAGACTTTAGTCTTTGCAACTTCAGGGATCTTATCTATGCACAATCAGCTTGTAACACTCCAAAGAGAAAGCAAAACTTGAAATCGCACCATATGACCCCCTTTAATTAATTACAATATTGACCAAAATAATCGTGATTATGATTTTTGCCATAATCGAGCAGCCCTAATTTGAATTGTGAGTCGTATGGACTAAATTAATCTATATATATGTAACGCTAGTGCATCTCTTGAGATCAAGGGAGTGAGGTTTACCTGCACAGCACCTACTCGCTGGCCTCCGTTACACTCACCCCCCTAAACCTCACTCCCATCTGGACCATTGTAACAGGCTCTCTCGGCTGCTCCGAGACGGGTCTCGAACCCCGATCTCCAGCGTGGGAGGCGGACGCGCTAACAAGGAGGCTGAAGGAGATCTCTTGAGATCAGGGGAGTGAGGTTTACTTGCACAGCACCTACTCACTGGCCTCCGTTACATATATGTATATTTATATTTGTGCCGTCCATTGCTATGGCGCAAATAACGCTTCCTTTATAATCTCTAAAAAGCTGTCACTCAGTTCATCGCGATCTAAATTACATGATAATCAATTAAATTTGAATCTCCTATTTACATTGTGTCTACAGTGATTCGTGCTGAACACAACACCTGAACAAAAACTCCAGCCATTTGAGCAGTGTGGGGATTCTAATTTAAACGGTAATTCTAATTGATCGGCTGTTGTGTTCAAGAAATAAGCAGATATGTCTGTGATTAGCATTGCTCAATGCTGCAAATAAATAGAAACCGATCTCCTAGAGCACAAATCATAATGCACTGTATAGTTTGCCAAATCTGCAATGAAATGCCATTATTACAGCTTTAACTGAGGGTGCTATTGATTTCATTTGAGGGTGCTTAGCACCCTCTAACACCCCCATAGAACCGGGCCTATTCCTAGAACTAAGCAGTGAGAAAGCGCCTTTACGTCACTGGTAGTTCCTATAGAACTACTCTGAAGTGGGAGCTAATTTAGTTCCCCATACGGAGTTCCTAGAACTAAATACATTGCTAGTTCCTGTGGTGCAAACACACCAAAAAGCAGGAACTTCAGCCAATTGTTGTAGGAACTATGAAAAGGATCCTCCAGCGCGAAAGCCCCTATGGGGCTCTAGAGGCTGGGAAACACTGGCCATCTACAAAGCCACTAAACACAACATAGAGCAAAAGTAGATTGTATTAGCCCTAGACTAACACCATAGTTTACAGTGTTCACCCATGTGTGCCCTGCAGTGTAATGTTAGCATACTTATCTGAATGGCTGCAATCAGTCAGGAAAAACAGCTCAGACTATTTATCACACAAACTATGTATTGTTTTAAAAATTGTGAACTGTTTAGTTTAGGCTTAAGAAATACATTTTTCATAATAATCCAGTAACAAAGTTGCTACACAGTGAAACTACATATCTATATATTGTAACACCATAGACAACATTTGACTGTATGTTGAAAGTGACCAATCAAAGGAAAGGAGACTTCAGCCACTGTTCCCGCCTCCAAAATCTCAGAAGTAAACTTGATGAGCCAGTGTTTAGCATTTGGGAAGTGCCGTTACAGTCATGTGCTAACAGAACCACATTTGTGCACGCAGAACAGAAAATGCTGCCTCTTGATTGTGTTTTATTTATGCGCTCTTGAGAGAATAATTTTCTGCATGCGGATACTATTCTGTGCACTCAGATCATGTGCGCGAGCCATGTTTTTATGAGCACGAGATTTGAGACTGAATAAATGCCATAATGTTGCAGCTGGCCTGGGCTCTGCGAACAGACGTTGAATGGTGCCACGGGTTTGGGGGTAGTAAACAATGTGTTCAAATTTTAAAGACGTGTTCTCGTCCGATGTGCAGCCCATAGGGCTAACTGTAATATATTTGTGCTGAGTTTCACGATGCCATAGAAGAACCTTTTTGTCTAAATGGTTCCATAAAGAACCTTTAACATCTGAAGAACCTTTCTGTTTCACAAAAGGTTCTTTGTGGTGAAAGAAGGTTCTTCAGATTATAAAAATATAAAAGGAAGAGATGGTTCTTTAAATAACCTTTGACTGAATGGTTCTTTGTGGAACCAAAAATGGTACTTCTATGGCATCGCTTGAAGAACCTTTTGAAGCACCTTTATTTTTAAGAGTGTATAGTTCAGTTGAAGGAGCGACTGAAAATGATTGAGCAAATTTGGATACTGAGTGTGACAGATGGGCTGCCTCTTTTTCATAGTTAGTGCTTGCTGTTTAATAATCATTTGAAACTTAGCAAGCTGGCAGTTCCAGTAGTAATACAATTATTAATATTGAACTCTGTCATGGAAACTAGCAAGTACCTCACTTGAACTATTTAATAATCAATTAAAAGTAAATTGATATACCTGCATGATATTACGCACTGTTGGAAGTACGGTTTGGAAGATGGATGGATGGATGGATGATTCAGCTGTGGGCATCATCTTCTGGCAAGACGCGGGAATTCATTCGGTACGACCCTCACAGTGCATCATTGCTATTCTCTAGCCTTTAAGCCATTGGTCTCAAACTCAGTTCCTGGAAGGCCACAGCTCTGCACAGTTTTGCTCCAGCCCTAATCAAACACACCTGATCCAGCTAATCAATATCTTAAGGATTACTACAAACTTCCAAGCAGGTTTGAGTTGGAGCTGGTTGAAGCTAGACTCTGCAGAGCTGCGGCCCTCCATGAATTGAGTTTGAGACCACTGCTTTAAGTGTACATCGGTTGTACACTTGTTATTGCTATGCATTATGGAAACTAATGAGTGCACTTGATAACGTCCACTATGGTTTTGAACACCAAGATAAATGGCTGTGCCCTCAAATAGTGCCCTGTTTAAGGGTATGTGGGACGATTTCAAACACATACTTTTTTAAGAGTTTCCACACAGGTTACACTCTCAAAAAAAAAAAAAAGTACAAAAGCTGTCTCTGGGCCGGTTACCTAAAGGGTCCATATTTGTACTAAATGTGTGAAATTAATGTTGGGAAAATGAAATGCTCTGAAATTTCAGTGCTATGGGATACCGTAGCAATCATAATGAAGTGTTTTGAGAGGTTAGTCATGCAAAAAATCAAAACCAGCCTCCCCAACACACTCGATCCGCTCCAGTTTGCATACCGTCCAAACCGCTCTACGGACGATGCAATTTCCACCACCCTCCACCTGGCTCTCACCCACCTAGAAAACAAAGACTCCTATGTTAGAATGCTGTTCATTGACTTCAGCTCGGCATTCAACACAATAATCCCACAACAGCTCATAAATAAACTAAACCTGCTGGGCCTTAACAATTCCCTCTGTAATTGGATCCTGGACTTTTTAACCGGAAGACCTCAGTCAGTCCGTGTCGGCCACAACACCTCGAGCACTACCACACTGAGCACAGGTGCCCCACAAGGCTGTGTGCTCAGCCCGCTGCTCTTCACGCTGCTGACCCATGACTGCACTGCCAAGTTCAGCTCCAACCACATCATCAAGTTCGCTGATGACACAACAGTGGTAGGTCTCATCAGCAACAGTGATGAAACGCACTACAGAGAGGAAGTGGCACAGCTGGCTGAATGGTGTGGCGCTAACAATCTGTCCCTCAATGTGGAGAAGACAAAGGAGGTTGTGGTGGACTTCAGGAGGAGGAACTCCATTGACCACCCCCCCACTGACCATCGACAGCTCGACTGTGGAGAAAGTCAGCAGCACTAAATTCCTGGGGGTGCACATCACGGAGGATCTCACCTGGACCACCAACACCATGTCACTCTCCAAGAAGGCACAACAGCGCCTACACTTTCTCCGCCGGCTGAAAAGAGCAAGTCTCCCTCCACCCATCCTCACCACATTCTACAGGGGCACCATTGAGAGTGTGCTGACCAGCTGCATCACTGTCTGGTACGGGAACTGCAGTGCTACTGACCGTAAGACCCTCCAGCGGACAGTGAACACGGCTGCAAAGATCATCGGTGCCCCTATCCCATCCATCCTGGACATTTTCCTTGCACGATGCTCCAGCAAAACCAACAGCATCATGAAGGACCCCACCCACCGTCTCTTCCAGCTCCTACCATCAGGAAGACGGTACCGGAGCATCAGAGCCCGCTCCGCCAGACTGCTCAACAGCTTTTTCCCCCAGGCTGTGAGAGCCCTGAACTCAAATTACCCCGCCCCCCCTCTGAAACCCCATGCAAACCCCTACCTCCTGAAACATGGACCATCTCACCCCTCCCTCCTCCCTCTCCAAACACCCCCCCAACCTTACCACACCAAAGAAAAACTGTGAACTTTTTTTGTTTTTTGTTCTCTGTGCAATTCAAGTGTGCTACACACAGTTGAGTGGGCCTGTAAAAAACCACCTGTAGTAACACACTCTCCTCTATGCGCACTAGACACTTTTCACACACTGCCGTGTGTACATAATCCCACAAAGGACTCAGCAGTATATGTATGTTTACATGCTCATGCACTACAAATCATCTTGTACTGTTCCCCAGCCAGCTGCTGACTCACAATGTTTCTCTCTGCACATGCACAGTATTATGTGAAGCATTCGTATAGTTTGTATAGTTTGTATTTTTTATCTTTTATCTTTATTTGTATAGGGTAAACATTTATATATAGTATACTTAGTCAAAATCTGTCAGTAGGTTAGTTTGTGTATAGGTTTATAGTGTTGTATGTCTGTATTTATGTAGCACCGTGGTCCTGTGAGGCACGACATCTCGTTCCACTGTATGTCCTCACATGTAGCGGAATGACAATAAAGCTCAACTTGACTTGACTTGGCTTGAAATACAAGTGTGTTTAGACAAACTGACAAAGCCAAAAAGAGTTGTTCCCTTCTTTCCCCTTTTTGCTTGCTTATAATTTACTGATTATTTCTTCTTCATTTTTTTCCCGGTGTTGATACAGATATAGTGCCAGTGTCTGTGATAGAGGGAGATTCAGTCACTCTATACACTAAAACTGAAACAATCCAACAAGAAGTGATTAAATGGTTTTTTAATGAGTTTTGCATTGCTGAAATCACTGGAGATCAGAGTAAGAACTGTACAGATGTTCAGTGTAATAAGGGTGCAGAGATGTTCAGAAACAGACTGAAGGTGAATTATATGACTGGATCTATGACCATCACAAACACCAGAACCACAGACTCTGGACTCTATAAACTACAGATCAACAGCAGCAGTGACAGTCTTCTTCAGCTCTTCAGAGTTTCTGTCTATTGTGAGTCATTATGTTTCTGATCTGATCCACAGTTCTCTCATGTTGTGTAGTTTGTTTGTTGTTATCAGCAAAAGATCCTCCAGCAGCTGTTGGTTTGTGTTACAGATGCTCCTGAACAAGATAACATGAAGAACAAGTCAGTGAAGGAGGGAGAATCTGTCATTTTAGATCCTGGTGTAGTAAAAACCACAAATTATTTGATGAAATGGATTTTTAATCAAATTCGCATCGCAGAAATCGATGGAGATCTTAGTTTTATTTGTACAGATGTTCAGTGTTTATATGCTGATGTCAGATTTAGAAACAGACTGAAGCTGAATCATATGACTGGATCTCTGACCATCACAAACACCAAAACCACAGACTCTGGACTCTATTATCTACTGATAACCACCATCAGATTCAGCATCGTAAAGAGCTTTAGTGTTAATGTCACTGGTGAGTATAATCTTTGATCTCGTAGGTGTTTGATACACTATGTGAAGTGAGAACTTATTTCACTACTCTCAATCTTTATGATCTGTAGAAAATGACATTTTCACAGAATTTTCCCTTTTTATAATTTTATTTTGCTTATAATTATGTTAATTTCTTCAGGTTATGATGCAGAGAGAATGTCAGTGATGGAAGGAGATTCAGTTACTCTACACACTGATGTTGAAACAAACCAACAAGAGGAGATGAGATGGTATTTTAATGACATCCGCATCGCTCAAACCACTGGAGATCTCAGTTTTATCTGTACAGATGTTCAGTGTAAATATAGTGATGAGAGATTCAGAGACAGACTGGAGCTGGATCATCAGACTGGATCTCTGACCATATGAACATCAGAACCACAGACTCTGGACTTTATCATAATCAAGTCATCAGCGGCAGCCGCATCAGTCAAGATGTTCAGTGTTACTGTTTGTGGTGAGCCATTATGTTTACTATAGCAAGTTTTGTACAGTTAAATCAGATCATTGTGTTCAGTGATTGTACAGTGATTCAAATTGCAGAGGATTGATGTAAAAACTATGCAAAATATGTTTATAAGCATACAATGTGGTCAAATGTGCTTTTCAGACTGAAAGTGAAGAAAGACCAGAAAATCACTTTCATATCCACAGTTCTTTCATACTGTGGAGTTTGTTTGCTATTGATTTTTGTTTCAACTGTTGGTTTGTGTTTCAGATGTTTCTGCTGCTGAACAAGATGAAATGAAGAGAAAGTCAATGAAGAAGGGAGAATCTGTCACTTTATACACTGGAGTGATAAAAAAACCCAAATGATTTAATGATGTGGTATTTTAATGACACTCGCATCGCTGAAATCTCTGGAGATCAGAGTAAGATCTGTACAGATGATCAGTGTGATGAGAGATTCAGAGACAGATTGAAGCTGGATCATCAGACTGGATCTCTGACATCACAAACACCAGAACCACAGACTCTGGACTTTATACACTGATCAACAGCAGCAGCAGAATCAGCATCATAAAGAGCTTCAATGTCACTCTACCTAGTGAGTATCATTTGGCTATTTATTTATTTATTTCCCTTGAGCAGTTTTAGAAAACAGTTTTTTAATCAAGCTAGTAAATGTTTTCATTGCAGTCTGTTTGACAAAGTGGACTTGGCCTTTCACACATGACATAATAAACCTGAGTCATTCTTAACCCTGTGTCAACAGAATCTTGAGTTATCTTGTTTCATCTTTCACACTGCTCATAATTTGCTAAGGGTTAACGTTCTTATTTGCATATTTGTGGCATCAGTGTCACTGAATGGACGAATGCAGCATGCAACCTGTTACGTAATTTTTTAGTGTTGTGCATTCTCATATTATATATTGCCGACTGCTTTCAAATGATTTTCCTGAATGGACTTTTTGGACTGTAAAGGTAAGATTAAAATGGTCTCTTCTTCATTCCAATGAACACGTTTTCTGTCACCATTTGACTTTTCCCCCCTTAAATGCTGAAACGATTATATTCATTATAATTATATATTATATTCATTGTGCGGTGTTCCCCCAAAGCCGGGGCCTCAATAATCGTCACCACCTTTCTTCCCCCTAGTGATGGCCCTGGTCACAACAAACATCCTGTTAACAATACTAATGTTATTAACATGAAAAATGCTTAAAATTAGTTTATCTGTGCTGAGCTCACAGTGTTGTGATGATGTTTTAACTGTGGTTCTTCGAAAATGTGTAAACATGAAAAAGTGTAGGCCTAAATATCAGATAAAATTATTGTTACACTGTGTCTACACCGGAAGCGAGCGACACTTCTAAAGACAATATAACCCAATTATAATCAATAATTCTGTCTACAACTTATGTGGCGCAGCACGACTCGATGTCACACAACAAATCCCCAACAGTAAACCGATGTCCCATTCTATTTCTGATGTATTCCAAGCACTCGTGCTACTTCTGACATTAAGATCAAATGGATTTGCAATGGTCGTTTTGTCGCATCTATTGTGAACAGCTTATAGCTGTTGCAGCGTGACTCCACATGTCCGGTGTAGACACGGTGTTAAAGCTGATACTTCAGGATTCTTCTGGATTCTTCATGCAATCCAGAATGGCAGCACAGCAGAATGGTTTGTACAGTAGAGCATCGCCCTCTACTGTACAGACATGAATTTACATTTCCTTCAGCCTGAGGCTTATTCATTTCACTTTTCTGTGTGAAAGAGCTTTTACATTTACCAAAAAATAGAACACTTTTATATTAAAAACAAAACAAGCAAGCCCAGCCCAGATGAGAAAAAGTAACATGAAAGTAACGTAACACATTAATTAACAAAAATTAACTAATGCAATTAAGTAACCGTGTAACTTTTTAGGGTGAAACGTAATATTGTAATGCATTACTTTTGAAAATAACTTTCCCCAACACTGCTGTCTGTCTTTAGCTATTTCCAGGGTAGTTGCTAGTGGGGAGGAAGGTGGTTACAATTCTAGGGGCCCATGACTATGGCGGCCCCTGGCAATTTCAACCAACTGCCCAGGGTCAGCATGAAAGACGCTTGGGACAGTTGATGGACTGCCTGATCGGGTCACTGCTGCGTGTCATCACAAAAGTTGATCATTTTCGTGTTTTTAAGCTTTGCGAATTTAAACATTCAAGCAGTTTTAAAGCATTAAGAAGACTTGAAACAATTTCACAATTGAGTACTCCCACACTGCGACTTCTCTTTTGCGTCTTCTTGCTTTCGGTTAATTGGCGCCACAAACTTTAACATCTATATTTTACACAGTGAAGACAAACATGGAAAAAATGTAAGCATTGTTTAATTTGTATCTTTGTTCTATTTATTTCTTTGTGCTATTTACACAATTTCAAATAGGGCCCATACCCCATACCCCAGCTACGGACCTGGCTGTTTCAGAATCAGGTCTGCCTCCAGCCGCTATAGCAGGAATAGTAGGTGTTGGTGTAGCTGTTGTTCTGCTGCTCATTATTGCTGGTGTGATTTACAGTCGCAAACGTCAAGCAGGACAACGTGGTGAGTATTATATACAGATGATTTAAAAAGTATTATTGTGTGAAAATCTTTAGTTTGTATTTTTATTATAATTAACCCAAGTAATATTTGTTATTGTTTAAACAGACATCATGCTGCACTTCAATAATCAGGTAAGATACTAAATGAACTGAATCTGCTTGATCTGTGAGCTGGCAAAATGTTTTTATGTGGTTTGATTCAGAATTCACTGCATAGAGGCATTAGTATTAACTGACTCTACTAGAAAGTACTACTCTATTATTTTATATTCAAGAACAGTGGTATGAATATGTTTTGTAATTAATGATAATATTTTTATTTTTACCATAAGCTGTTGAAACCTATGTCTAGGATCACAGTTTAACATGAATGTCTGTGTTACTATAGTAGCAAAATTTAGTTTGAATAATAGAAATCAATCCCTAAATAATGTAAAAGATGAATAATATGAAAAAAGTACAACTTTATTAGGAATGTATAACAGCTGTAGTAGCAATACTACTCTATTAATAGTTGTCAATTGTGCAGGTTGTTTGGGAAAGATTAATACAGATTTTGAACTGCAATATTAGGCACAATAAGTCACTTTTTTTTGTCAGCCATTTTATAAGAATATCCAAATTCTTCCTGAATAGTTTATTTTAATCAATGTGAAGAGAAACATTCAACAGCAATCATAATTTTTGTGTTTGTGTAACTCAAACATCATTTATTTTTCCATCTGTGAATCTGTTTTCTTAAAGATGAATGGCACTGAAGACCCTATTGATGACTCCTGCCAATGAATTGTTTCTTAATCAGACTGAAACTAAGGATGCTAATGAGACATCACAGTAACATTATTTATTATTTTGATACTTTCATTGAAAGAAAAGTGAAGTTGTGAAACCTGCAGTGTCACGATACCAAGACATCAGCATTCAGCACCAAAACCAGTGAAATTTCACCCCGACACCAATTTCAACTTATTAAATTCAAACTCATTTGCTGTAATTCATTATTTTTAAGTAATCTAAATAATAAATAGAACTGTAGCCTAAATATACATTTTAATTATGTAACATAAGACATACCATAAATTAGCAGCTAAATGAGTAAACTTTGAGAAAGCCTGGCCAGAAAGTTTCAAGTAAAAGCTAAATGTTTAAGTGTTTTGAAGGCCATACAGAAAAACAGACAGACAGACAGAATGAAGGATACAACTGATGGATCCTTTACAGCCCAGGCTATCCCGAGATTCATTGCATGCCAATGACAACAGGATTTTTTTGGAGAGAATATGCTGGATTACACTTTTAAATATAAGTATTGGGTTTAAGTTTACTCAAATATTTAATTATACAAATGTACAAATGTGAAAAAAGTTTAAAAGTCATATCTTACTGAGATGCAATTTTATAGATGGTTTATTCTTTTTATTATGTACATAAATGGACCAAGATGAGCATATTTTATACCGGTTGCGAACCCTGTTTAGTGTTTAATATCACTTTAAAAAAAAATCCAGTACAAACCAGTACAAATAGAATTAAATCTTAATTGAATCTAAGGGCTTCAGTGTTATTAAATTAAAATTTTTGGATAGTCTTGGCTCATTTGAACATTCTGTCAATAGAAGTCTAAGTCTAAATTTCATTTTTAGGAAAACTGTAACTGTAATCATAAGTTTTAAAATATATATCACACAACTCCCCTGTTCCAACCCTGTAAGAAGAAGAGAATAATTGTTGAATTGTTGTTATTTTTGTTTTCTTTGCACATAAAAAGTATTCTCGTAGCTTTGTAAAATTACAGTTGAACCACTGATGTCACATGGAATATTTTATCAGTGTCCTTACTATGTTTCTGGGCCTGGGAACTAATGGGTTTCTGGGTGAGTAATTAATGACAGAACTTTCATTTTTGGGTGAACTACCCCTTTAAGGTCTGACCCAAGTTTGGTGACCCAACTTTAAAGCTGGAAGAGAAGTTAGAGTCAGACATTTTCTATTACTGAATATTTTTTTAAATCAAACAACATTTTGGTTTTCTCAAGCCAAAATAATAAATTAAGAAACAGAGATTATGTCAAGGTATATTAAAGATGCTATTTTTTTTAATTTTCGTATTAGCATCTTTACAATTCTACAGAGGAAAACACCAGATTCACATTACTAAAAACGTGTTTTCATCAGAAATGCTTTTATTAAAGTTATGCTTTTTTTCCTTTTTTTTATTATTGTTGTTGTTTGTTTGTTTGTGGTGTCATAATTTTGTGGTTAAAGGTTCAAATCCTGCAAGTGTTGATCCATGAAATTTCACCATTGTGTCCTTGATTAAACTCTGAATCTTAGGAACTGAACCTGTAATAACTGTACTGAAGAAGCAGCAAAAACATGCGTGCATATGTATTAATCTTAAGATACACTGTATCTACAAGATTATTGTGTATCATGCTTGTTTTTGTAAATGTTCACAGAAAAGTCATTACACTGTCAGAGCTGAAGTACTGTAATATGCCTCCTCACAAAATGTTTTGAATATTTTCTATATTACACATACAGTCAGGTCCATAAATATTGGGACATCGACACAATTCTAACATTTTTGGCTCTATACACCACCACAATGGATTTCAAATGAAACGAACAAGATGTGCTTTAACTGCAGACTGTCGGGTTTAATTTGAGGGTATTTACATCCAAATCAGGTGAACGGTGTAGGAATTACAACAGTTTGCATATGTGCCTCCCACTTGTTAAGGGACCAAAAGTAATGGGACAGAATAATAATCATAAATCAAACTTTCACTTTTTAATACTTGGTTACAAATCCTTTGCAGTCAATTACAGCCTGAAGTCTGGAACGCATAGACATCACCAGACGCTGGGTTTCATCCCTGGTGATGCTCTGCCAGGCCTCTACTGCAACCGTCTTCAGTTCCTGCTTGTTCTTGGGGCATTTTCCCTTCAGTTTTGTCTTCAGCAAGTGAAATGCATGCTCAATCGGATTCAGGTCAGGTGATTGACTTGGCCATTACATAACAGTCCACTTCTTTCCCTTCAAAAACTCTTTGGTTGCTTTTGCAGTATGCTTTGGGTCATTGTCCATCTGCACTGTGAAGCGCCGTCCAATGAGTTCTGAAGCATTTGGCTGAATATGAGCAGATAATATTGCCCGAAACACTTCAGAATTCATCCTGCTGCTTTTGTCAGTAGTCACATCATCAATAAATACAAGAGAACCAGTTCCACTGGCAGCCATACATGCCCACGCTACCACCACCATGCTTCACTGATGAGGTGGTATGCTTAGGATCATGAGCAGTTCCTTTCCTTCTCCATACTCTTCTCTTACCATCACTCTGGTACAATGATGGTACAGTGATGGTTCCCATCACTCTGGTACAAGTTGATATTTAATTATTAAGTTAAGTTGACGGGCAATATTATCTGCTCATATTCAGCCAAATGCTTCAGAACTCATTGGACGGCGCTTCACAGTGCAGATGGACAATGACCCAAAGCATACTGCAAAAGCAACCAAAGAGTTTTTGAAGGGAAAGAAGTGGACTGTTATGCAATGGCCAAGTCAATCACCTGACCTGAATCCGATTGAGCATGCATTTCACTTGCTGAAGACAAAACTGAAGGGAAAATGCCCCAAGAACAAGCAGGAACTGAAGACGGTTGCAGTAGAGGCCTGGCAGAGCATCACCAGGGATGAAACCCAGCATCTGGTGATGTCTATGCGTTCCAGACTTCAGGCTGTAATTGACTGCAAAGGATTTGTAACCAAGTATTAAAAAGTGAAAGTTTGATTTATGATTATTATTCTGTCCCATTACTTTTGGTCCCTTAACAAGTGGGAGGCACATATGCAAACTGTTGTAATTCCTACACCGTTCACCTGATTTGGATGTAAATACCCTCAAATTAAACCCGACAGTCTGCAGTTAAAGCACATCTTGTTCGTTTCATTTGAAATCCATTGTGGTGGTGTATAGAGCCAAAAATGTTAGAATTGTGTCGATGTCCCAATATTTATGGACCTGACTGTATACACTGAACAAAAATATAAACGCAACACTTTTGTTTTTGCCCCCATTTTTCATGAGCTGAACTCAAAGATCTAAGACTTTATCTATGTACACAATAGACCTATTTCTTTCAAATATTGTTCAAAAATATGTCTAAATCTGTGTTAGTGAGCACTTCTCCTTTGCCGAGATAATCCATCCACCTCACAGGTGTGGCATATCAAGATGCTGATTAGACAGCATGATTATTGCACAGGTGTGCCTTAGGCTGGCCACAATAAAAGACCACTCTAAAATGTGCAGTTTTATCACACAACACAATGCCACAGATGTTGCAAGTTTTGAGGGAGCGTGCAATTGGCATGCTGACTGCAGGAATGTCCACCAGAGCTGTTGCCCGTGAATTGAATGTTCATTTCTCTACCATAAGCCGTCTCCAAAGGCGTTTCAGAGAATTTGGCAGTATATCCAACCGGCCTCACAACCGCAGACCATGTGTAACCACACCAGCCCAGGACCTCCACATCCAGCATCTTCACCTCCAAGATCGTCTGAGACCAGCCACCCGGACAGCTGCTGCAACAATCGGTTTGCATAACCAAAGAATTTCTGCACAAACTGTCAGAAACCGTCTCAGGGAAGCTCATCTGCATGCTCGTCGTCCTCATCGGGGTCTCGACCTGACTGCAGTTCGTCGTCGTAACCGACTTGAGGGGGCAAATGCTCACATTCGATGGCGTCTGGCACTTTGGAGAGGTGTTCTCTTCACCAATGAATCCCGGTTTTCACTGTACAGGGCAGATGGCAGACATCGTGTATGGCGTCGTGTGGGTGAGTGGTTTGCTGATGTCAACGTTGTGGATCGAGTGGCCCAAGGTGGCGGTGGGGTTATGGTATGGGCAGGCGTATGTTATGGACAACGAACACGGGTGCATTTTATTGATGGCATTTTGAATGCACAGAGATACCGTGACGAGATCCTGAGGCCCATTGTTGTGTCATTCATCCACGACCGTCACCTCATGTTGCAGCATGATGATGCACGGCCCCATGTTGCAAGGATCTGTATACAATTCCTGGAAGCTGAAAACATCCCAGTTCTTGCATGGCCAGCATACTCACCGGACATGTCACCCATTGAGCATGTTTGGGATGCTCTGGATTGGCATATACGACAGCGTGTTCCAGTTCCTGCCAATATCCAGCAACTTCGCACAGCCAATGAAGAGGAGAGGATCAACATTCCACAGGCCACAATCAACAACCTGATCAACTCTATGCGAAGGAGATGGCAAATGGTGGTCACACCAGATACTGACTGGTTTTCGGACCCCCCCGGACCCACATTTTAGAGTGGCCTTTTATTGTGGCCAGCCTAAGGCACACCTGTGCAATAATCATGCTGTCTAATCAGCATCTTGATATGCCACACCTGTGAGGTGGATGGATTATCTCGGCAAAGGAGAAGTTCTCACTAACACAGATTTAGACAGATTTGTGAACAATATTTGAGAGAAATAGGCCTTTTGTGTACATAGAAAAAGTCTTATATCTTTGAGTTTAGCTCATGAAAAATGGGGGCAAAAACAAAAGTGTTGCGTTTATATTTTTGTTCAATGTATATATATATATATATATATATAGTTTGTTTTCTAAACACAGTATTAACAATCAAGCTTTTAATCGGCTTTATTTTTTCATTCAGTTTTCTAATGTTGCCTATATGCAAACATTTTATGTGAAACATTTTATTCAGGGCAGTACTTAATAAAAACTAAAATGCAATTGTTATGATTACTTTTCTTATTTTCTTATTCATATTTATATGTGTATATAAATACACACATGTGTATGTATATATTTATTTTTTACATGTTTATATATATTCATATTTATATATGATTTATATTATATATATAAATATATTTCTTAAATATATAGATGTACAGTATGTGTATTTTGCTTAGTGTCTAACGGCCTGTTGTGAAATATTCTTTACCTAATCATCTTACTCTCTATCCCAGTCTGTTCTTGTTAAAGGTTAACGTTTATCAATTAAAGTTACAATAGGTCCGTTTTCAATATTTCCTTCCCACCGGAGGTCCCATCAGTAGGGTAAGAATGGGGAAGAAGCCCCCCTTAAGAAAAATGTTCATAAACTTTAACACATTTACATATACAGTAGATCATCATTATGCATCACCCAACACACTGTTATGGGAATCAAATGGAAACAATAATTTAGTTACAATGGCACAAAAATGTAAAAATGGGCCATCTTGCCCCACCATTCGGGCAAAATGACCCCCTACCTGGGGCAACAAGCCCCCGGGGGCATCTGACCTTTACAGAACATTTTATCTAAAGGCTAAAATAAATCCTAATAATTGTATTTTTGGGGGGAAATTTTATTAACTAAACTGGTAAAATTGTGCATATTGTAAATGTGATTAGAATACATTTACTGAAATGTAATGTTTCATAATGACAGATCCTCAATTGTAAGTCGCTTTGGATAAAAGCGTCTGCTAAATGAATAAATGTAAATGTAAATAAAGTACAGAAGCAGAAAGGAATCAGAAAGGCAATTACATTCAACACTTTTTAAACCTGAAAACATGTCATAACATAGCAACAGTTGCAGTGGGACTGAACTATTCTACTCAAGTTTAGGTTGTTATGACTTTTGAAGCTTACAGTAAACTCATCCGAGATCAGGTAGAAACCAACGCTGGTTCAATTTTGAACGTAAAAATGAAAATAAAGGTGAATTAAAACAAAAAAAGTGCTGTATTCTCATGTTTCTGTTTTCAATATTACAATCAAAAAACGAATAAACGCAATGTACACGGACCGTGATGGAAGTCTGTTAGTGTTTTGCAGAGATTTCAAACAATGTGACATGGCTTTACCGTTAAAGCAGATGATTGGGAAAACAAAGATATATGTGGTGATAGACTAGTTTTTTTTATATTCTATGTAATAATCTCATAAAAGAAAGTAAAGTGAAAGTGATGTGTGGCCAAGTATGGTGACCCATACTCGGAATTTGTGCTCTGCATTTAACCCATCCAAGTGCACACACACACAGCAGTGAACACACACACACAGCAGTGAACACACACACACACACCGTGAACACACACAGTGGGCAGCCAATGCTGCGGTGCCCAGGGAGCAGTTGGGGTTTCGGTGCCTTGCTTAAGGGTCTCACCTCAGTCTGGTATTGAGCATTCACTCCCCCCACCTACAATCCCTGCCGGACCTGAGACTCGAACCCGTGACCTTTGGGTTACAAGTCCGACTCTCTATCCATTAGGCCACGACTGCCCCAAAAGAGACACTTTAAAATATAGGAAGTCCTAATAATTGAAATAGTTTCATTTACTCACCCTCAAGTTGTTCCAAACCTGTTTAAATCTCTTTGTTCAGCTGAACACAAAGGAAGATATTTTGAAGACAGATAGTAACCAGGACGTTTTAGGGCACCATTGACTTCCATAGTAGAAAAAAAAAAAAAACAGAAGTCAGTGGTGCCCTAGAACTGTTTTGTTTCCCACATTCTTCAAAATATCATACTTTGTGTTCAGCAGAAGAAAGAAATGTATACTGGTTTGCAACAACATGAGGATGAGAAGCATTTTCATTTTTTGGGTGAAATCCCTTTAAGTCATTCCACAATCCTGCAGCCTGAACCCCCTTTACAGTGTACCTCTTTTTGAGGAATTATCAGTATTACAGCAGAAACAATCACTTTTTTTTCTCCCTTATTCTTTCATTTTTTTCTCTTTTTATCTCCTTATTATCCTCAAATATTGTTGGGTGTTAAACTGTGTGCGCTTCACACTCCAGACCAATAGTGGCGGAAAGGCGCCTTTTATCTTTTATCTATCCACCAAACTATCAAAAACACGTTTCAAAACAAAAGATTTGCGACGTTTTCAAAGCATTGAATCATTTACAAGTGAAGACATGCATTCAGACCAACAGGAAGAATAGAAACCTGTAAAGACAGAGTTTATTGAAGATTGCAGTGAGCTCATCTAGAAGATGAGTGATCCAGAACACTTCATAGTGAAGCATGAGGGCACTGAAGAACGAAGAGGTTGGTGTTTATTCCTGATTTTTCATTAACGATGCTGTGAAACAGGTTATAAAACTTGAAAGTATTTCTTCAGATTTTATGGTTGTAGTCAGTATAACGAAGCCTATCCAAACATTACACTTAAGTAAATGTAAAGAATATCTTCTTATGGAAATTGATTAAGTTAATAATGCTCACTGATATTAAAACTACTTAAGTATCAGAAGTACACTGGCATAAAGTTGGCTTAACGTTGGATGTTCGATATTCGCAAATTTAGGGACGTCGTCTCTAAAGTTACAGAGCACAGCATAAATGAGTGCACCCCCTCTGAATAAATATAAAGATGTATTTTCTTAATGATCACTAATATAATTCATGGAAAGGTGGCAAAATTGAAATGTATTAAACATATATTTAATAAAAATAACAAAATATATGCCAATATTTTCTGTAAGATAAGTAAATTAGCCAAATTTGTTTAAATGAAGGATTGCAGAAGATTTAATTCAGCAAATGTATAATATTCTAGTACTTAGTATGTCCTCCAGAACTTTAAGTACACTGCTCTGACCCTTCTTGGCATTGAGTGTACAAGTTCATGACAAATTTTCACAAATGTCCTGTTTAACTCCTGGAGGACGACCTCCTTAAATGCTCTGGTCTTTAATGGGGAGTTTTGCACAGCTCGTTTCTACAGAATCCCCCACAGCTGCTCAAGAGCGTTAAGATTGAGTGAAATACATGTCCACTGAAGGATTTTCACCTTGGGAGAATGAATATCTTCATTGTCATGCTGAAAAAATGCCCAATAATGCAGGGAATGAGGGGAGGGTAGCATCTTCTGTTTCAAGTTTTTGTATTCCATCACACAGTGGTGTGTGAATTCATGACAGCGTTGATAAAGCACAACTCCCTCACACCTTCAGCACTCATTCATCCCTATACAAGAGCTTTACTACCACTGAACGTCACTGTGGGTACCAAGCACTTCTCACTGTACTCCTCCTCTAGCAACACCAGAACATTTTGGATGCTTTTGGATCTGAAATGATTGACTTGGTCGCTTGAGACCAGAGTATGGATTCCCAGAAGTCTCTATTTTGTAAAAATGGGCCTTGGAAGAGGTTAAATGAGTTTATTTTGCTTTGGCTACAGTAGGTAATTCTAGTGGTGACAACAGCCATGCATGTCACTTCTGCAGGCTGCGTCATACTCTGTGAGATAAAGTGTCACTCTTTTCATAGCTTTTGCCGGCTCTGAGACACTTGCATGTTATTTCTCCTGCTCTTTTTCTAACAAAAATTCACTTATCACTAAATTAAAACTTAAAGTGAAGGCCTGATTATTTCAGGAGCCTTGTCACAAGTCCATTGTTTTTGAATGTCGGTGCTACTTTTGCTATATTTTCACACTTAAAACAATAATTTGGTATTCCTCTTGTACCATTGTCCTCTTTTATGCTAAGAAATAAGTCACCTGGCAGTTCTCTCCCAAGTGCTTCCACTGCTGCCAGCATTAAGTCTGAGTATGATTCAGTGCGCTATCACTTTTAATTGTCAGGAAATTACTTGTCTTTAAAAGTTTTGGTTCAATATACTTACCTGTTGATCAAAAATAACCTTAAACCTATAAACTTGCCAATGCCTGGCTGTGATAACCAGGACTGGAAAAGACGTGTATTTCTGTAGTATCTGTGGTGCAGTGAGTAAAAGATGCGAGATGTATGCTGTTGAGCGATCGACCCGTGATCAAATCTGCCTTTTGTCAAACTCGTGTTACTCCTTTTCCCATCACATACCAGATCAGAAGGACATTTATTTTCAATAGAAAATTAAGTAAATATTTGAAAAGGGTAATAAAATGCCTCATTAATAATACAGTGTTATTAGGTATGCTTAGCTGTAGGTAGGTTTTTGTCCCAATAAAGTGGCATTCATCAAATAAAATTTATATACAGTATATATATAGTACTGAAGTATAAATATCTGCCAACTACTATTTACACATCTGTTGCTAAAGAAAATGCTGCTATTTTAGTGTAAACTAAATTTATCATTATTCACACTTAGAGTAACTAGAATATCACTTTTTCCAATTAGTGTAACTGCCAAAAATATCATTGTTCAGTTAAAGACAGCTCATTCAGTTCTGTCCAGTATGTAGAGTTCATCAATTATGAAATGAGTTCAATTGGGCAATATAGCATTGTTTACTATGAAGCCTTATTAACAAGCCTTTGCAAAAATGGTTAGCACATTTAGCACATTGTAAGGTAACAATCTCGACAGCTGTGCTGAATTAATGTTTGTATTTGTCATGTGACAATTAAGCATACTACTCTGAAACACTTGTTGCTTATTGTATACTATTTCACACACTATTCTTTAAAAAATAGTAGGCAGTATGCACTGTGTACTGGGCAGTAAGCAGTGAGCAAGTATGCCATTTCGAACACAGCCAATCACACACACATACATTTCGGGAAGCTAAGCTTGATGTCCACCATTCATCATTGCAAGTATGTAAATAAGTATTTCCATCGTGTTCAATGAAGTAATCTAAAATATTGAAATTGACTTCAAGACTGGACATTGGATTATGTGTGCATAAAGTGTGTGTTGCTTATCCAAGCCATGGGCAGTTAGCTGCTGTTACAGCATACATGCTTTGAGCAACATGAGGCTGTGTAAATATGACAGAATTTGAACAGCTTTAATTCAATGAGAGAATGTCATACTACAAATATGGTGCACAATATAACAATATCAAGAATCGTAGAGGTTTGGTCGTGTTTTTTTTTTTTACTTACCCTAGCAACTAGGGATGGCTAGATACCATAATTTTGGCTTCGGTACGATACCAGAATGTAATACCTCGGTATCGATACCATATCGATACCATAGGTGACTGTGACGAGTGGGGCGGGGCCGAGAGCCGTGGGAACGGAGCGAGGCCGGTGGAGTTAATGGTAATGGGCGACACCTGCGCCACTCACCGGTCTCGAGTCCCACGGAGGAGCTCCGGAAGGATAAAAGGAGGAGTGACGACAGAGGAAGACGAGAGAGGACCAGGCCTGGATTTTAATTTGTGTTTTGTGCGCGGCAGTCGTCCGTGAGGGGCTGCCGCTTTACTTTTATGTTTGTTGATTTGTTTATTAAAGTATTTTGAATGTTCGCCGGTTCCCGCCTCCTTCTTCCCGATCTACGAACTTTGTTACATTGGTGCCGAAACCCAGGAGGAAGGAGGGACATGCTGTCAGAAGAAGCCCTCGCTGCTGAGGGGGATCGCGGTGCTGAGGAGGTCGGGCAGCACGGAGAAGCGGAGACCGTCAGTGGCTGCCCGAGGCGGTGGTGCTGGAACGATAGAAGATCAGGTGGGACGGAAGGCTCGCTGCCGTGCTCCTGGGTTGAGGAGGGGTGGCTGCCGTCCAAGAGGGAGCGGAGGAGTCGGCGCCGTTCGCCAGGAGGCCGGAGCCTGCTGCCATCCGCCATGTCTGGGGAGGAGCAGGGAACGGGGGACTCGCTGCCGGCTACCCTCGACCGGAGGAGCCATCGCCGTCCGCCAGGAGGCGGAGGAGCGTTAGGCCGTCCACCAAAGATGTCCAGTACCATCGCATGGCACCGCGAGTGAGAGCCTCTCAGCTGGTTGAGGACCGAGCGGCAGCATGTCCGGGAACCGTAGGGAGATTTTTTTTTTTTTTTTTTTTCTTTTCCTCTCTCCCCTCTCTCGTCTCTGTCTCTCCTCATCCTTCCGTCTCCTTTTCTCTCGCCTCGTCTGTCCTTACCCCCAGGTACGCCGCGGCCGCCCTGACGGGCCCCCCTAGGAGGGGGGGGGGGGGGGAGTAGAGCGCAGTCTCGAGGGTACCCCCCGGCCTGCGAGGGGCGATGGGGGTATGTGACGAGTGGGGCGGGGCCGAGAGCCGTGGGAACGGAGCGAGGCCGGTGGAGTTAATGGTAATGGGCGACACCTGCGCCACTCACCGGTCTCGAGTCCCACGGAGGAGCTCCGGAAGGATAAAAGGAGGAGTGACGACAGAGGAAGACGAGAGAGGACCAGGCCTGGATTTTAATTTGTGTTTTGTGCGCGGCAGTCGTCCGTGAGGGGCTGCCGCTTTACTTTTATGTTTGTTTATTTGTATTAAAGTTGTTTGAATGTTCGCCGGTTCCCGCCTCCTTCTTCCCGTTCTACGAACGTTGTTACATTGGTGCCGAAACCCGGGAGGAAGGAGGGACATGCTGTCAGAAGAAGCCCTCGCTGCTGAGGGGGATCGCGGTGCTGAGGAGGTCGGGCAGCACGGAGAAGCGGAGACCGGTGAGTGGCGCAGGTGTCGCCCATTACCATTAACTCCACCGGCCTCGCTCCGTTCCCACGGCTCTCGGCCCCGCCCCACTCGTCACAGTGACAAATAACCAGCCTCAAAAGATGTGAATTGAAAACAAGTTAGTTTATTAACATAATAATAATAATAATATAAACAGATTCATATCTTAATACCTTTGTATCAAACTGTAACAAAAAACCTACAAGGAACATAGGTTACATTTTGATGTTGGAGAAAAAAATATATATAACTGAAGTAATACAATGAAAATATATTAAAATTTTATCTTTTCAGTGCAAAAACATAGTGCAAACAAAATGTAACAAAAAACCTATCGGGAACATAGGTTACATTTTGACTGAGTTTGAAGAAAAAAATAAATACAACTGAAATAACGCAATTAATGCAATAAATGTTGTTTAATTGTAAAGTGTTATTCTAACAGTCAAAGTAATATTCAAAGTCACGTTATTATTTCTCTCTCTCAGATTGTTTTCAGATTTCAGACTCAGATAGTCAAAGAAAAAGCATTAAATATAAATCTCACTCTCTTGCTCTCTCGGCTGCTTCATATTAGCAGAAACATTACCTTCATATTATTGATACTAAAATTAATATAGCAAAACACTTGCTTAATTCAAATTTAATTAATATTCAATTGTATGAAATGCAAGTGCATATATTACGTGACCAAAACTTCGCTGATTCTAGCGTGTCACACATGCACATTTGCGCTTACTGTATCACATCTTATATAATATATAAGAAAGATAAATTGTTTATCCCTGCAATGAAACATCAATAATCATACATTTCCTACATTTATTGTGTTTTATTTATTATTTATATTTCCCTCATACTATACTTATATAAAATAACATTGTAAATTGTGCACAATTATTAACCACATTGGTTAGACATACATTCCTAATTTTCAGACAGAACACGTTTAGGCTATGCTTTTAAAAATGTGAGTGAGACACAGCGCACTGGAATGGAAAATAGCATGGAGTTTAACAAAACTTGTAACTTCAGAATGCATTTTTTTTTAAACGAGGAACAGTAGTCAAGGACATCCGTCTAACTCATGCTTATATAAAAAAAAACAAGCTTTTTGTCTTTTTTGTCACGACTCGGCTAGTATTGGGCAAATACCTCATTGTCTCAGGATCATTGTCTCAGCGATGTACTAAAAACAGACAACAAACATTGTCAAAATGATCTCCCTTCACACAGATCTGCAAAAACAAGTTGGCAATGCCACTTTGTCATGAAATACCTTGCGAAAATGTAATACACATGTGCATGACATCACCGCTTTCACAAATTCACATTTTTGTTGTTTACATTGAGACGGTAAAAGCATCATTTTCAAACGCTTGTGTTTCCAGGCCCCCAAAATGCTGTTATCATGTATTGTTGTGTAAATGAATGTCCGTAAAACATAATGTTTTCAGTTGTAAGCGGTGTCCTGTAAACAGCCCTTTAGAAAGGCAGGAGATTTCTGTCACTCACACTTAAATTTATGGCATATTGCACATAATCACCATTCATAATGTTAACTTAAGCCAAAATGTATTTATATCAACAAACACCGATTCAAATTTGTGAACTGAGGTCCGTTCTTCGTAGCTCGCTTAATACATCTGAGATGATGTGAAAGATGCCAGATCTTCTAATCCTGATAACTGATCTCTGGCTAATTTGGTTCTTCAAACGAATTTGCTTATTAGATTAAAATATCCGGATTAAATTGTCTAAGATTACTGCGTGTTCTCGTGTCCCCTGAAAAGGGCAGATGTATCGATACTCGAAACCACGATCAGCAATGCAGTGATTGGCTGGCGGCAAGACAGCAACGTAATGACATCATATCATTAAAAAAACACCTGACAGAAATGTTGACAAATTTCTGGACCTTTATAAGGAAACAGCCAAGTGAACAAAACTAAATGTATAGATATAAATAAATGAGATGTAAATAGATAAATTAAATCTGCACTGTTTTTAGTTTATTTGTAATTTTTTTTTACATGATTCCCAATTATTTATATTTATGACTTCTAATATTTGTACAGGCTTTACATTTTTATTTCAATGTTGTAATTAGCAATTCATTTAATTGTATCTTTGAAGCAGATTTGTTACGTGACAGCATTAATTAAAGTTTCTTAGAGATCATGTTATCTGCATCTCCTGCGCTCCATCAAGCCACATCCCATAATATCTGTCATCACTCAGATTAATGCACGGCTCAGATTAACTGTATAGCATGTGTGTAAGACTCCAATACAATTATAAAGTAATTATTTCATCAATAATAAATCTTTCAATGGGTAAAACTGGCTGTGTCTATAGTATTATAGACTATACAACATTGTTATCTTATTTTCAAATTAATTTTTAAATGATTATTATTTTAAATTATTGTCCCTGGACCAGTAGTGTACTGAGTCCCGAGCAGGTTTAAGCTTACGGACCTGTTGCTATGACAGCAAGTCTAGAATGAGCTTCGAAGAACCAAAAGATCCAAGATCAAGCGAAATCGGCAACAATCAAATCCAGCTAACTGAGTTAGCGACGTACGAAGAACGGACCCCTGAACTGATCAAAAATTAATTGGCAAAAATTAATTCACAATATTGCTAAGTCTGATCAGCAAAGCTTTGCTTTTTGTTATTTTTTGCACTTTGCTGTCGCAAATGTAATGAAAGGGCCTGTAAAATATATATAAGTAAACGTTTTAATGTTCTCTTTAGAATTAAAAGAAGTAAAAGTCAACAAAATTAATAATACTTGAGTAAAGAGGAAATATCCTTTATTCTGTACTTAAGTACACTTGCATTTAACATTTGTGGGACTAATGATTGAGGACTTACATATATGGCATATATGAAATGATTAATAGCACTGACCCTCTCCAGACTCCACACTAATAACTGCACCTCAAGGCCCACATTTGACCAAAGTATTTGGCGGGCCAAAAAACCTAGCCATTGGCCCTGAGGAAGACATGATGAGGCCCGATCAAGCCCCGGAAGTGACAGTGAAAATGTGACTAATCATACATTTGTGTAGCAGATGTCTTTTCCTTTCACATTTCTGTCATTCATTCATTCATTTATTGCGATTTGCTTAAAATGCAACTTCTTTACTTTCATTTCAGACCTGATGGAAGATAATGAGGAAAGTGAAGAACAGAATGAAGGGGAGGAAAATCATCATGTCATAAGTTGCTCACAGAAGGAAAGAGAATTTTTACGGAGAAGAAGAGCCAACAAAATCTCCACTTGCCCTCAGTGTGGAAAATCATTCCCATACAAACACAGTATTGAAGTTCACTTGAGAATTCATACTGGAGAGAAGCCATTCACGTGATCAATGTGAGAAGAGTTTCAGACAAAAAAAAAACCTTAATGAACACATGAAAATCCACACTGGAGAGAAGCCACACAAATGTGATCTGTGTGGAAAACGTTTCACACATAAAGCAACCCTTTAGGATCACATGATAATCCACACAGGAGAGAAGCCATTTACATGTGATCAATGTAAGAAGAGTTTCAGACAAAAAAAAAAGCTTCATGAACACATGAAAATCCACGCTGGAGAGAAGCCACACGTATGTGATCTGTGTGTAAACAGTTTCACACTTAAAGGGACCCTTAAGCAGCACATGCTAATCCACACTGGAGAGAAGCCATTTACATGTGATCAATGTGAGAAAAGTTTCACACTAAAAACACGCCTTAATGAACACATGAAAATCCACACTGGAGTGAAGCCAAACACATGTGATCAGTGCGGAAAGAGATTCACACAAAAAGGAACCCTTAGAGATCACATGAGAATCCACACTGGAGAGCCGCTGCACACATGTGGTCAATGCGGGAAGAGTTTTGTACAATCAGTCAGTCTTAATTCACATCTGCGTTCTCATTTTGGAGGTCATCAAATATCATTTAACTGTGATCAGTGTTGCAAAAATTTCCGTTGGGCACAATCCCTGAAGAAGCACCTGACCATTCATACACAGGAGAAGCTTCATGTGTGTTCTTTGTGTGGAAATAATTTTTCACGACTGTATACTTTAAAAATACACCAGAAACGACACAGTAGTGTGAAGAGTCATATATGCTCTGATTGTGGGAAGTCCTTTTTTACAGATGGTCAAATGAAGCTGCACCAGAGAATTCACACTGGTGAAAGACCTCACAAGTGTTCACACTGTGACAAGAGATTCAGTCGGTTAGAATCTCTGAAAACACATGAGAAGATCCACACTGGAGAGAAGCCGCACATGTGTGATCAGTGCGGGAAGAGTTTCACACTAATAGGAAACCTTAATGAACACATGAAAATTCACACTGGAGAGAAGCCACATACATGTGATCAGTGCGGAAAGAGATTCACACACAAAGGAACTCTTAAGAAACACAAAAATCCACACTGGAGAGAAACTGCACACGTGATGAGTGCGGAAAGAGATTCACACGAAAAGGAACTCTTCAGAAACACATAAAAATCCACACTGGAGAGAATGATAAGAAATTCAGTCTGTCAGGACACGTAAAACCTCATTAGATGATCCACATTGGAGATCAGTTGTATATGTAGCTATCACTATGTGTAGTGCCATTAAGCATAATTCTCATTCAGATCCAGTTTCTAGTGAAAATATGCATTTTGACCATGAGTTTTAAGTGTTGAGATTGAAATTAATGCAAAGATTGAGTTCCTCAAAAGAATAATATTTAACAAATCACTTTTAGTTAATTTACTGTGGTTTCAAACTCAATTCCTGGAGGGCCGCAGCTCTGCAGGGTTTAGCTCCAACCAGCTCCAAATCACACCTGCTTGGAAGTTTCTAGTAATCCTGAAGAGCTTGATTAGCTGGATCAGGTGTGTTTGATTAGGGTTGGAGCAAAACTGTGCAGAGCTGTGGCCCTCCAGGAATTGAGTTTGAGACCAATGATTTACTGTCTTTTATGAAACAAAGTATTTTTTTTTTTACATGTACAGAATGTTCTTGGCCTCACATTTTCTATGTGCAGATGTAAGATAAACTATCAAACTAACTGGCTGCTTCTTTGATTCCCTCCTTCATGTTTCATTGGACACGTCAAAGAGAGAAATACCTTATTTGTGTTCACTTTTATTTAATTTTTATATTTGTTCACCAACTAATCATTGACGAAATTATAGTAACTCGTTTTACCAACAGCTTTTCATCATGGGGACAAAGAAAAAAAAAGAGAAGAATGCAAGAAAAGCTATTTTGCATGTGCTTGAAATTTTGCTTTCTCCCAAGGAGCTTGCACTTTTGGGTCCCTGCTATAAATTAGTGTTCCCTTGCAAAACTCCTGCAAGTGATTGTACAGTTCCTCAGGGGAATGCAAAACTTTTGCAAGCAAACTGTCAAATGCTCTCTCTGTGTGTGTACATGGACCTTGAACCTACTAGAATGAAAGATGGGTAAATACATTTTTTAAGTGCAGTGATAGTTTCCTTGCAGTGATATTCTTCCAAGAGAAACCTTTTGCAACTTGATTTACAATATTTCTGGATGCTTCTCATTTTTTCTGAAATCCAGCCAAAATTTCATCTTTTTTTGTCTGCATATTATAGTCAAATATAGTAACAAAAACTTGAAGAAAAAAAAGTAAAAAATCTGATTTCTTAATTAGAAAGTAAAATTTATACTACTTTTTACATATCAAGTAGAATGTATTATCAATAAATAACACATGATTTAGTTGGAAATAAAGACTGCGGATAGAAACTGCAACAAAATGCCAAATATGTGTTTCTATTGCAGTTATGTTTTCTGGCTTCTGAATAAACATTTCACTGCTAAGGCCTGGCTTCACAGACAGGGTTTAGGTTAGGCCAGGATTAGGCAGTAGTTCAGTTAGGACATTTAAGTAGTTTTTTATAAACATGTCTTAGGAAAAAAACAATACTTGTTTGCATCTTGAGACAAACCAAATGCATAGACACACATTAAGATCAGTTAGTGCAAGTTGCTTTCAGTTGAAACAGCTCAGACTTACATTTTAGTCTGGGATTAGGCCTAAGCCTTGTTTGTGAAACCGGGGGTTAATGTTTTTTTTAAAAGAGATTTAACATTTACTGGTAAAACAACAATATGCATTTATTTTTCATATGTATTTTAATATGCATATGTATTATAATATTCAACTGTTTTCTACAGGATTTTGAAATTTTATCATGATAAACCAACAAGATGATGTTAAATGGTAGTACATATTTTTGTAAATAAGTTTTATAAATTATATATTTTTGTAAAGAGACTCGTCTCATAATGGCTGCAATCTGTAAGATTGTCATGAAAGTTTTAAGCAACTCAGTCCTTAGCAATATGAATAAAGTTTAATCAACTGCCATTTTAGAAGTTCTTGTCTTTAGAGAGGCGAGTTTCTGCTTTGAACACTAGAGAGCAATGATGTGTTTGTGCTATTGCCAAAATGTCCAGCAGAGCATATAGTTACAAGAAAACAAGCAGTAAATAACATAATACAGATACATTTAGCAACATCAGTTCCAGTTCCATCTTTTTTGGGGCACATTTTCGTACACAGCCTCCTTTTTTGATTTCTGCAAGGAAACACAAACTCAGTCAGGAACCAGGTACAACAACAGAACATAGAGGACCAACATAAGTTTCTAAATTTAAGAATAACCTTTACAACAAGAATTTATCAATGTAATGGGTGCAAAAATTAATCTACACTTTTTTTCCTTTTTTTTTTCAAAAAGCTACTGCTATTACAGAACATGTGCTAATAAAGACCGTCAGTCATGCAGTTCATCACATGGCTTTTTTTTTTATTAAATCATCAAACAGCCTGTGTGCTGAGGTGCTGCTATGTATTTTTAGAGGAAAAAAAATAAATTATTAATAATTAAAACTGCTCACATATAATTTTAAACAAATAATTATTTAAATTAGTAGGCCACAGACCACCCCTTATGAAAATGAACTATGGTTTTATTGTAGTAAAAGTGTAGTAACCATGTTTTTTGTCGTATTGATTACCATTTGTGTAACCATAGTTTTACTACATACCATGTTTAAACTATGGTTAGTGTAGCAAAACCATGGTTAATATGTGGTTACCATGGTTTAACTATAGTAACCATGTTTTTTGGCTTTAAAGTGCTTAGCGTCACATCAGGGTCCGAGCAGACGTACGCACTTTTTCTTGTCGGGGTACTGCAGGTTTTTGGAAATGTAAGCTGTTCCTGCAGCACGCTGTTGTAGACTTTGGACGATGACTGGAGATCTTTTATATGTTAATGACGTTAATTAAGAGTCATTTACAAGACAGAGAGCTGAAACTATTCAGTTGCACGCAAGTTCAAGATCATTTGCGATTCATAGATTTCACATCTGAAAGACAGGCGTACGTGCGTTCTATGAATCACAAATACGCATATTTGAGAGATGATTGTAAGATCACATTTAGGATGGTTTCTGTGCAACATTTTATAAATGAGAGCCTATAGGTGTGTCCCAGATTGCGTACTTATGCTATAGCCCAGGGGTCACCAAGTTCGGTCCTGGAGGGCCAGTGTCCTGCAGAGTTTGGCTCCAACCCTAATCAAACACACCAGCAGCTAATCAAGGTCTTACTAGGTATACTTGAAACTTCCAGGCAGGTGTGAGGCAAGTTGGAGCTAAACTCTGCAGGACACCGGCCCTCCAGGATCAAGTTTGATGAGCCCTGCTCTAGCTTATTCTATGACATTTTGTAGTATAAATAGTGCAAGTAGCGCGTTCATACTGAAAATTCCAAAAAAGAAAAAATGCACTTTAAATACCTGGATGATGCACTTAAGTAACCGAAAAAACAAAGTGTGGAATGTTGTACACTTAATGCACTCAACTGTTGCAGGTTTAATTACGTTGCAAAGGGAGAGGGGCTATCAGATTATAAATGACACAATAACCTTAAATAATTCATACACTACACAATTCAGTATATAGTGTATAAGTGCATAGTGTATAGTGCGTCATTTGGGACGCAGCTTATAGAATACCCAAGATGTGTCACTTGTATAGGGGAAAAAATGCAAAGCTCAAAATGGCTGCTCAATAAAAAGAAGCCCCACCTACTGAATAAAAGAGCCAATCACTAATCAGTAAAGTCATTGCATCACTGCAGCTGCAGTTAGAAGTCCCGGTTGCTATAGAAAAAGTCAGCACTCTGAGATGTGTGCTTAGAACTGCACATGTGCACTGGCTGGTCTAGCCTGAAAAATAAGATTTTTTTAATACTATTTGAGCAAAAGAACCTAAATTTATAAGACAACATTTGATTTCAAATATGAAATTTAATCTTATGCTTGGCGCACAGTTTTGGAGAATTTGATGTTTCCCCATTCAGATAGGAGCTGCACTTGCATGCCTGAGAAATGTAAACTTTCAAAGATGGCCACCAAGTTAAATGACTTGCTTTGAAGGGATTTTGTCGTGACTTAAGAATTGAGACTTCACAGGGAGCTTGATTAACAGCCGATCTGACCAATAATAATGCTGAATATGCCATTTTTGTCTGGCAAACAAACCAGACAGGAGAGTAGATTAACATCGGTGGACTTGAACTTGGAAAAAAAAAGGTGTGCATTGACGTCTTTCCACGGTTGAAACAATATACCTTCTAATGTTCATTCATGTTTATTCTGTGCTATAACTAGTGAAGAGGAAGAGATGTTCATGTGCTGCCTGAACTGAGATGTTACAGCGATTTGTCACAACACATTAGAGCAATTTATTGTTTGAATTTCTTTAAAAAATGTAAATTTGAAAGCTGAAACTTAGTTCATACCAAAAGTAACCTGCTCTGTCTTGTCTATCGGCACACTGTCAGTTTTCTCTTTGCTCGATGGTGTATTTTTCACTGTGTGAAAACATGATGTGTGTCGTGAGAGCGGTATGGCTTGTCGGACAAAGAAACATTAACTAAGGATGGCAAGTCTTTGCGAAGGGTCGCTTAAATTGATTATTTATATTTTAATGATCGATATAATGTCCATTTTACTGTGTGTATTTTCTGCCTCTTTAATGTTGACAAGACTTTGTTGGTACTTACAATGCATAAAGTTGAGTAATTTTTGTTTGTTTTTTGTATTGGTTTAAACATATTCATAAACGAAAACACATTGTTTTTTGTTAATTCTCTTTTCTGTGTGTATTTGTGTCAGCACTCCAAAAGAGAGTTTACAACTATTGTTTCAAGTCGCTATAAGCATTGCTAGGTCTGTGAAACAAAACCAGCCCAATTGCTGTTGAAAACTAGGCCAAAACTAGCCAAATCACTTTTTGTTTGTTCCATGGGGTGGGGAGAGAACACTCAAAGCCCGCATGAAATTAAGATGCACGTATTTACTTTGTTAGCGCACACTGCTAGTATTCAGGTGACCAATTAATCAGTGCAAGTACACTGAAAAAAAAATGTTGGTAATCTTGCTTCCAGTTTGACAGCTTGGGCAAAATATCCTTAACCAATCCACCTCCCCCCCAACCGTTTGCTGTGGCAAGAAATGGAGAAACTTCAATCAGCAGCTTCAATCAGACTAACTGACTGCAGCACAGTCATAAATCATCTTACCATTTTATATGGTGTAGGTTTGCACAATGCTGAATCAGTTCTGTCTTCCTTCTGTGTCTGAATGGCTTTAACATTAATACAGACAAGTTACAACAGTTGAGCATGCAGTGACATACAATCACACACACACACACACACACACACACTGTGCTGTCTGTAAAATATATTCTGATTCAAATGCATTAAATATTTGTAGTTAATAATTGCTCTCCTGACCTGTTTTTCTGCAGATGCAACACATCACGACTGCAGCTACAATCAACAGAGATCCAGCAGCAGCAGAAATCAACACTATGTACAATAAAGGTAGGCCCTGATCTGTAATGGAGAAAATGAGCTAGTCAGTCTGACCTCAAACAAGACTGAGATCTCTCAGTGATAGTTTATTTTTGTCGAAAACACAGTTCAGGTATATAAATCGTCACTAATATTTACCACTTTCATACCTGAACATGGCTGACAGAGTTTGCTGATGTTGAGATGTTGAGTCTGGTTGCTGATGGGATTGTTGAGCACACAGCTGTAGGTGTTTTTATCCTGATATTCCACCTCCAGAGGTAGAGAGAGACTGATGCTGAGATCAGACACACTGATGCTGGACAATAAACTGTTTCCTTTGTACCAGGAGAGAGTCACATGACTCACATTCACCACTGAACACAACAATGAACAATACTGGTTTGAAGATGATGATGATGAAGAACATTGTGAGGAGTGAATATTGATGACAGGAACAGGCAGACGGGCTGAAAATGAGAAAATAAAGTGAAATCTAATGGGTAAATCTACACAACAATTGTTTCCAGTGTACTGAAGTGAAGTGACGTGTGGCCAAGTACGTGACCCATACTCGGAATTTGTGCTCTGCATTTAACCCATCCAAGTGCACACACACAGCAGTGAACACACACACACCGACACACACACACCGAACACACACACAAAAACTAGTGATTTAAACGGTTTTACAGGTCAAATAATGAGTTAAAACAGAACAATTAATATAGGTGTAAGCAAGCATAATATGCTTTTACCCTCCAAATATTGGCCTCATTCACTTCCACTGAGAGGCACTGAATGGCTCACTTTTACCTCCATTTTTTTCTTTATGTATTTATTTATTGAGGAACGAGCACTTCTTTTGAAGGTAGTCAGCCTTAAGCCACACATGATGTGGACTGAGCCTAACTTGTGCTGAACCTGAAATATTTCTTTAATAAAACAAGAATATGCTAAACATTTTGGACAAATGATCTCTACTCACCATAGACAGAAAGACTGAATGTTTTTGTTGACCGTTTTGCTCCATTTATCTGTAGTTCATAAACTCCAGCATGTTCATTTCTGTTGTTTGTGATGATCAGAGATCCAGTCTGTTTGTCTAGATTTAGTCTGTTTCTGAATCTCCCGTCAGGAACATCAAATGTGGAGAAGATTCCAGCAGTTCTACTGATTTTATTTATTTGAGCTATCAGAGACTTTTCAGCTCCAAATTTCCACAGTATTTCATGATCTTCACATATTTCAGTATCATCGGTGTGTAATGTGACAGAATCTCCCTCCATCACTGACACCGACTCACCAAACAGACCTGATGAAAAAACAAGAACAGGTTCTAAACAGATCAAGGCTGTTTTGGTTTTTATAAATGGAACATCTAAGAGATGGACCTGAATCCAAAGTAGAGCTCATAATTTTGTCTGTTTGATTTGATGTATCTGGGAAGAACGGCAAATTCAAATCCTCTAACTAATTTGAACAGTAGCAGCAGCTTTATTACTCTAAAACACAAATAAATTAAGTCATAAAATAATGCATTTATAACTTACCAATCAGACAATACCAACACAAACAGAACAAAACTATTGTATCAAACATTTTCTTTAGTTGTTCAGTGAAAAGTCTGATCTACATCTGCTGATAACACTCAAACTGTTCATCCGGTGTGTGAATCCTCCCACAGCAAATTTTGACCCATCTAGTTCACAAGCACAGTCTGTGTGGGCTGTGTATAGTTATACAGTGTGTGTGTGTGTATATATGTAAATATATATATTCCCTTTAAGACTTCACCTGTTGTTAATTTAAAATTTATAATTTTGACAGATAGTCTGTGTTCAATATGTAATAGTAGAAGAGTGGAGTATTGTGTTGGACTAGTCAACCTAAATTTCATGGTAAAATAAAGCTTATGGGTTTTGAAATGTTTTGCAGTCATTCACTTTTTGCATATGGCATACAGTATATGGTATTGCATAGCCTACATTCTGTTTTCTCACAAGTCTTACTGATGTGTGGGTCTAGCAGCTCATCTTCTGAGTCAAACTGAAAGCTGCTCCGGTCGGGTTGTTTGTTTGATGTTTGTTTAGTTTGTAGGTGAAGGGGTTCTTCCTGTCCTGCTATATGAACATCACAGTTGATCTTCTTTACATATACGTAGAACTGTAAGGGTAACTATGTCAAATAAGCATTTAACTATTTTTAGCAAAGCCCTTTTTGTTAAGTAACTTCTTTCTATTTACAGACTTCACTGTTTGAATAGCAACAATATAGTCTTTCTACCAGTTAAATATATGTAACAAGAATTGTGTTTGCAGGATTGCTGTTGTAACCTGATTGTTTTTATAATACTCAATACTGGCAGTGTGTTTACTAGAAGCACATGTTTGATCATGCAAAGGTATGAAACGAAAGAGACAACTGTAAAAAGGTTCATATTACTTTTTTTTTAACACTGTTCACGATTTAGCCATCTGTTGGCCAAACGGGTGAATAGCACAACAGCTGGCTTCACATCTGGCAGAAATGTATTCTTCAAATATTTTATTTTTATTTAAAGCTATGCCGGTCCTATACCTTATGAAGAGCTTTTTTCCCCCCAACCTTTTAGGAGAAATTCAGTAAATGAGTTCAGAAGCTAATATATTTTGTTTCCCCTTCCACCTGTCAAGTGAATTTTAAAATTATGAATATGATGGTGATATTTACCCAGCTAGGGAATTTCTAAGATTGAATGTGGATTCAAACACTGGATTGAGGTGTTTATATATAATTGGATAAAACAAAATGATCTATATTTCCAACTATTACCTTATTAAGATGCGGTGAAATCTGGAGTAACTTGGGGCAGAAATCATTTACTTATATTTCATTCACAAATGTAAAATCAAGATTTAAAACTGATTCTAAATGTCAATCTTAAACATCTGAACATCAGAAAATCACTACAGCGGCCCACATTGTCAACTCTTCCTCCACAACTGTAAGGCTGCATTCCACTTCACTTTTTACGCCCTTCCCACACTAACATCCCTCCGTCTCACTGACTTGTTGAAAACAGAGGTACTTTGTGCTTCCCATCAGTGTTTGCATACTTTATTACAGATGAAGTGGCTGAAATATTTGTCAAATACACCAACGTTTTGAGATGTTCTCATGTAGCAACAGAAACGCATTTCATTCACAACTTGAATGTTCTGCTTAATATAGTGTCAAACTTCAACAATATTTAAATATGAATACAGAGCTGTGGGATCTACATATTATTCAATTTTATTTGGATAAATGTGACAATGTAACATTAAGATTAGATCAAAAGTGTTTTTACTTTTATAAAAACATTAGAATATCATCAGCATTAGTGCAACTGAAGTTGTCGGATTAAAATTAAACACATGTCATTGTCAGAGAGTCTGGACAATAAGGAATAAAGGGCATTGTAATCAAAGCACCTGGTTAAGGGGAAAGCTTCAGCGCCTGGCCCATGTGACCTTGGTGACACATGTGATTGTGGCACTTTTTTGCTGACATCAAAGTATCACAAGAGATATAGAGAGCAGACAGCTCCATATGCTTTCAAATCACTCTTGCAGTAGTTTGATATCATATACTGATTGCTTCAAGTTGAACATCTGTTGTGTTTGTTTGTGTTGTCATGTGCTCCTCTGGCCTGGGGACTGCTTCATAAAACAAGTTTACCAAACAAGCCAGGCTTATTTCAGTTAGTTTGACTTATTTTTAACCAAATCAATTGACAACAATTCTGACTAACTGAAATAAACCTGGCTTATTTGGTAAACTTGTTTTATGAAACAGGCCCCTGGTCCCCTAATTTCCCCTTGCCATGTCCCCTTATTTAGTCATTTTCCTGTCCTATTTCTGTTAATTGTTCTCACCTGCTTCTTACGTTCCTCCCTATTTGCCCTTTTTAATCTTGTCTTTGCCAGTTTGTGTTGTACCTCTGTTTCTCTTCTCTGTATTTTGTTGAGTTGCTTACTAGTGCTCTGACAAGTAGTTTACGCTTTTGTCAGTTCTTAGAGTTTAGAGCTTTTTTTTTTTCTTGTTACTTGTGTTAAGCCAAGCTTGTTACCTCAGTCATTTCTTATTTTGGATTATTTTCAGTTTGCTTTTGTTTTTTCTTATTTTACTTGTTCCTTTTCCAGTCTTGATGTTTTTATCTTATTGCAGTTTATTTAATTTATTAAAAAAATTACTTTTTGTACTTCTCTGTCACGTTTCTCTTGTGTTGTGATTGTTCTGTTTTGTTGTTAATTCCAGCATTACATCCGTCCCTGATGGAGACTCGCTTTGTGCTGTCAGAGCCTGTCGTTATCTGCTCTCCTGCCTGGTCTTGTCCTCGTCAAGTCTTCTTGTTTGGTCCTGGCCTGTTTTCCTCTGGACTCTTCCTTGCCTCTTCTTTCTACCTGTGGCCTGTTGTATGTGTGTTGTATGAAGCTAGCTGTTGTATGAATGCTACCATGTTGTATGAAGCTAGCTGAACAAAACTCATAATAGTTTCAGAAGTTTAGAGCTGACCAGCCTGGTTTAGATCAGGTTCAGCGTGCTCACAGCGCTCGATATTATAAGGTCCATCCAGCTGGCCCAACGAAGGTATCCAATGGTGGCTGAAGGTTTCCTGTGTGTTCTGTCTTTTTGGTGCCCAAAGTACTTTAATTTAAAGGGTTACTCCACCCCAAAATGAAAATTTTGTCATTAATCACTTACCCCCATGTCGTTCCAAACCCGTAAAAGCTTTGTTCGTCTTCGGAACACAATTTAAGATATTTTGGATGAAAACTGGGAGGCTTGTGACTGTCCCATTGACTGCCAAACAATTAACACTATCAAGGCCCAGAAAAGTATGAAACACATCGTCAGAATAATCTATCTGTCAGTGGTTCAACCGTAACGTTATGAAGCGACGACAATAGTTTTTGTCACTGTAGCGTCGTTTTGGAGAATATCATCTGGACGCAAACTGCGTACACTATTCTGTGTCAGCCGGAACACAATGATATGTGTATTTATGCTTTGATTTGAATGAAAACAGCGTATCTTTGTGTTGCGGCTGACACAGAACAGCGTACATAGTTTGCCTCCAGCGGATACTCTCCAAAATGGCACTACTGTGACACAGAGGAGACGAATTGTTGAATAAACTTATTTTTATTTTCTTTGTGTACAAAAAGTATTCTCTTATTTATAAAGTTAATAAAGGCCTTCTGAAGTGAATTGATGCATTTGTGGAAGAAAAATATCCATGTATAAAACTTTATAAAAAAACAAGTATTGTTCAATGTATTTTATTCTATTTAGATTTATATATTGCTCCAGCAAGTGGCAAAACGTTTAAACAGCCTATAGCCCTTTAAATCTTTATTAGCCTACAAGAAATCCTGCAGGTTTTATTCTGAAGAGTGTTCAGTTGAATTAGTATTGTTTAACATTCTTCAAAATATGCCTATTTTTATTTTTTTGTATCCAGCAGAAGAAAGAAACTCGTACAGGTTTAGAACTTGTGAGTAAATGTTGAAATAATTTACATTTTTGGCTGAATTATCCCTTTACCAGTTTTCAAATTCGGCTTTCTAAGATTTAAAAACATTCTGGGAGTTGCTAAAAAGCAATGCAATACATTAACGTCAGAAAATAACATTTACGCAGCAATGTACAAACAGAACAAGAAAAAAAAATCTTATGTAAATAAAAGAACTTCTAGAAACGTCATACATCATCGCGATAGAAGGCATAAAGAGCATCTCAAATTACTTTCACTAGTTCAACAGTGTCGTTGCCATTAATGCAGGGGAACAGAGCACTTTTACTTTTGTGAATCTGCAATCATCTTTTAGCAAAAAAAGGGAAAATGCATGTCTCTATTTTTCTCTTGTTGTGTTTGCGTGTGCATGGTAAGACATTTAACTTATTTTAATCTTTCTACTGATTAACGATAAATGCGAACGTGACAGTTCTCTAGTATCAGCTCTATAGCTTTATATGCGACGGAGATGTTTTTATTGTTTATATTTTGCTGGGCAGTTGTAAGCAGAGATGGACAAATTACACACTTCCATTACTTAAGTGAAAGTACAGATACTGCTAGTCAAATATTACTCCATTAAAATTACAAGTTATAAAGACAGATTTTTCTTAAGTAAATGTACTGAAGTACTTGCTTTTAAATGTAGCATACTTAAGTACCAAAAGTAAATTTCCTTTTTTTATGTCAATGCACTCTTTTGTTATTGTGTGGGCTAAAGCAAAGAAAACAAATAATCACATGGACTGGGTTAGTTACAGAACAATAAGATACAACTCTACAAAATTGTTAAAAACTCTAAATGTGACTATTATTTAAATATGATGAATGAGAATTTAATGATCCGTCTAATTTTTTTAAATTGACCAAATCATTTTCTGGTATTAAAAATAAAAATAAAAAATACTTCTACCAGTCTACCTGATTATTTGAAACTAAATGAGAGCATAATTAAAGATAAAGAGAATATTGTAAATGCCTTTAACAGCCACTTCATGTTATACTACTCAGCTTTTCACTTTTACTTCCATTTTAGCTACACAACTTTAAAAAATTTAGTAAAAAAATAAAATAAAAAAATCAGCTGATCTTATAACAGAGATCCAGTGGCGGCGCTAGGGCGGGGCTTGATCAGAAACTTGCTTAGCCCCAGCACATACTGCAAGACGGTGAAAGTCAGTCAATTCACTATAGAGAAAGTGAAAGTAAAAAAACAACAAAAAAAACTGACGGCTAACGCTGCACTAACGGCGCATATTCTCTCTGAGACAACGAGAGACGAATCTACTCTAACATTATGCTGATAACGGTATATAACTGTCTTATTCCCTTAATATTTCTTGTGTGGCTCGTAAAGTGAAAAACATGAGAAGAAACGTATTTCGCGTTAAACAGGTTATTTTTGAAAATCGGTGCATGAAATAAAGCTGCTCTGAATTTTCATTGATGACTGCAAGGTGAATAATAATAATTATAGTATAGACTATAATTCATTGTATAAATTAACAAACCTGTTTTTTTTAAAACCTTTGTAAAAACATTTTCAATGAGGAGTAAGCTAGCCTATATTATTATCCTCACAGCGCATCATGTAATAATCTAAATAAAAAGCATAAAATAATCGCATAAAAGTAATCTAATAATAATAATAATAGGCCTAATAATAATAAGAATGTAGGCTAACAGGCCTACATTATTTGGAAACTCTAAATCCTCTTAATATTGCTAATTTTTGATGATTTTGACAATATCTCTGGCTATCATGGACGCATGATACGATGCAAATCAGCACGCGGAGGTTATCACCCGCAATGTGTGCCCGTGTGGAAATAGTTTTATGAATTGTCGGCACTATCTATCTATTGGTTAGAATTTACCATGTTTTCCTAACAGCTGGCATTGAGAGTGACTGACACTTGATGGTCAGACAAAAAATACTAGATATGTGTAAAAAAATAAAGATAACTTAAATAAATAAATAAAATAAAACAATGAAAAAATAAAATAATCCAACTTTCTCTCTTTTCTATATTCATTCATAAATTATATTACTTTGTAAGTGTCATATTTGGCAGTTGTTAATCTTTTAACAACTGTTAAAGGATCTTTTGTTAATAATCAAGTAAAAACATTTTTAACTAAAAATAAAGTTTTAAATTAATTCCAATCAGGCTTTGAATCAGGTCATACTACTGATTACACAACTGATATTATTAAATGTTTGGATAGGAAACAACATTTTGCAGCCTTATTTGTAGATCTCTCTAACTCTGTAGATCATACACTTCTATTGCAGAGACTAAGTTCCATAGTTTTTAGTGAAATGGCTCTAAATTGGTTCAATAATTATAAGAAAGAACTCAGTGTGTCTCAGTTGAAATTTTTATTTCAACTGAACTAAAAATGACAGAAGGTGTCCCACAGTCTTCTATTTTAGCACCAGTTTTTATTTTAGCACAAGGTCATCTATATTCATGACCTTGGTCGTGGATAACCTCAGCTAGAATTCATCTATATGCTGATGACGCATTTGTTTACACAATAGCATTCGGTGAATCAAGTCATAGAGCTTTTGCAGGAATCTTTTCGTCCACTGAACTGTCATTGTCCAACTTAAAAAAAAAGTTGATTTTAAACTCAAAGTACACACTTCACTCGCATTGAAACATATCACCCTATTTTAACTTTACTAATGTAATGAAAGAGTAAATTGTTACAAATAGTTGGTTATATGGTTGGATGAATAACTGGGATTTTATGTACATTTTGGAAAAATTTTAAAAAAGCTTTGGGTTTTCTTTTCTGCTTAAAGAAATCTTTTCTTTCCAAATCAAGAAAGAGAATTATACAAAGGTGTATGATAATGAGTTGCAGTGTTATAATGCTGGAAACTCTCCCCTCTCAATTAAAAAAAAACAAAAAACAACTCTTTATGGACTACTTTAAATGAAACGTGCTTGCTTTAGTTTTTTTTATTTGTTATTACATGAGTGCAGGGCAAAATTTTGTTGGTTTGTGTGTTTGTAATTTGTTTTATTGTGAAACGTTTTGTGCTGCCATTTTAGCCAGGACTCCCTGGAAGCAGAGATTTTGCATCTCAATGGGAGTAAAATAAAAGGAAAAAATAATAAATTAAAATAATATAAAATAAAAACTTGCAATATTATGCATAATTTTAGCCTTGTTATTAACTGTTTATTCTTCTTCAGGTTTTTTCAGTGCTGGTTCAGACACAGTGTCTGTGAAGGACGGAGATTCAGTCACTCTGCACACTGGTATTAAAATGAACCAAGAAGACGTGTTTATGTGGTTTTTCAATAAAAACGTCATCGCTGAAATCACTGGAGATCTCAGTTTTATCTGTACAGATGTTCAGTGTAATGAAGGTACTGAGAGATTCAGAGACAGACTGAAGCTGGATCATCAGACTGGATCTCTGACCATCATGAACACCAGAACCACAAACTCTGGACTCTATAAACTACAGATCAGTAGCAGCAGTGGCACCACATTTGTAAAGTACTTCTATGTCGATTTATTACATGGTGAGTATACATGGATATGCTCTCACATTACAATAATACATCCTCAGCATTCGTTATTCAACATCAGGTCATTGTGAAGATTTGTTTCCATACCCGCAATCTTTATGATCTGTATACAAACATTTTCACAGCACGTGCCTGTTGTATACCATTTATTCATGTATTTACTGCTCATTATGCCAGTAAAATGAATATACTAAACCAACCGTTTCTTCTTCAGCTGCGCTTTGTGTTGCTGGAGAAAAAGTCTCAGTGTCAGTAATGGAGGGAGATTCAGTCACTCTACACACTGATGTTAAAATTAACCAACAAGAGAAGATAGTATGGTATTTTAATGGTTGCTGTAATCGCATTGCTGTAATCACTGGAGATCTCAGTTATACCTGTACAGATGTTCAGTGTAATAATGGTACTGAGAGATTCAGAGACAGACTGAAACTGGATCATCAGACTGGATCTCTGACCATCACAAACATCAGAAACACAGACTCTGGACACTATGTACTATATATTAATGGCACCTGCCGGAATGGAAAACTCTTCATTGTTGCTGTACCTGGTGAGTCATTGTTTGTAAGTTCATTCACTGATTGTTCAGTGACAATCAAGGCTTTTTCTTATCTGTACCTGTATTTTTAGATGATTTAGTAAAACAAACAAAACAACAATTTGGTGTGAAATTTGTAGCTTTAAAGAAAAAGTTCACCCCAAAATGAACATTCTGTCACTAGAGGAGGGTCATAGAGCTCTCGGATTCATCAGAAATATCATAATTTGTGTTTCAAAGATGAACGAAGGTCTTACGGGTTTGGAACGACATGGGGGCGAGTAATTAATGACAGAATTAAAATTTGTGGGTGAACTATCCCTTACAAACTTAATTCTGTAGTATTTTTGTTTAGATATTAGTTTTGTTCTCGTTTTTCATCAAACCAACTATCATTTCATACTCATTGTTTTTAGTTCACCGGGAATTCAAATTGCAGAGGATCTGATAGTATAACAAAAAAAAGTATACCAAATGCTTATAAACAAAAAATGTTTTGACAAATATTTCTGGTAACACTTTCTATGAAGCCCACATTATTATTATTACTACTTATAAGTGGTCTTTGTGTGCTTTAAGTAATGTAGCATAAGAAAGATGGCAAGATGACATAATACATTATAACTATGAGAAATATAATCCATTGTAACTTAAGTGGATGCAACGTGTTCACTGTGTGTTATAAATCATCATGCTCTTAAAAGCTATAACCACTAAAAAGTAAATATTATAATACATTAAAACTGTTCTTATCAATATTCATAAGATAAAATAACTCATAAGTTTTTTTTTTTTTTTTTTATAATGCATTATGCATTCATTATAATGCCTTTAGAACACCCTTATAATGTATAATAAATATGGGCTACATAGAAAGTGTTACCATGTTTCTTTTCAGGCATGAAAATCACATATATTCACAGATCTTTCATGTTGTGGAGTTGATTATTATTTTCATCAAAAGATCCTCCAGCAGCTGTTGGTTTGTGTTTCAGGTGCTCCTGCTGCACCGCGAGAAATTAAGAGAAAGTCAGTGAAGGAGGGAGAATCTATCACTCTATATCCTAGTGAAATAAAAAAACCAAATGATCTGATGTCGTGGTATTTTAATGACACTCTCATCGCTGAAATCAGTGTAGATCAGAGTAAGACCTGTACAGATGATCAGTGTGTAGACGCTGATGAGAGATTCAGAGACAGACTGGAGGTGGATCATCAGACTGGATCTCTGACCATCACAAACATCGACACCACAGACTTGGGACTTTATAAACTACAGATCACCAGCAGAAACAGCAGCTTCAGCATCAGCAGCTTTAAGAGCTTTGGTGTTAATGTCACTGGTGAGTATTTATTCATTCAGGTGCAGTTTTCACAGCAATATATTCTGTTCAAAAAACCAAAGTTTTCCTGTGAACATTAATTTCTGTTGATTTCACAGAGCTGCTGATGCTGTTTTAACTGTTGTTGCTCAAAAACACTTACCCTTACCTTGTACATCAATATAATACAATTTAGGACCAAAGTACATAGAAAGGTGTAAAATATTAGCTATAAATCCTGGATGTATTGTCATTCACTCAGTAGTAATAATGTCTGTTTCTCTTCGTCTGTTCCAGATTCAGCTCTGTCTTCAGCTGCTGTAGCAGGAATATGTGCTGCTGCTGCTGCTGTTCTGCTGCTGTTCGTTGCTGCTGTGATTTACCATCACAAACACTAAGCAAAAAGAAATGGTGAGTATTACAAACAGCTAATTTAACAAGATGGAAATATGAGGTTTATTGTGTAAAAAGAATCTTTAAAAATTAGTATTTTTATTCTAATTAACCAAAATAATGTGTGTTTAAATTGTATTATTGTTCAAATAGACATCAGAAAGCAAAGCAATGACCAGGTAAGATACTATGAGCACTAGATAAAAATGCTTATAAATTTGACAAGCATGTTTAATCTGGCATTTTGCACAGGTTTAACATAGTTAATAAAAGTTTGTTTATTTATTTATTTATTATACAGGTGAATGTTGGAGAAGTTTTGTCCCCTAATCAGAATGACTCTCTACTGATGGACACTACTAATGGGACAACCCCTAATCCAACACATTCTCACTCCCAACTCGTCACATATTGAAGCTTGGTCAGGATCCCTAGGGCGTCATGTTGTAACTTACTGGGTACCCCTTTGGCGTCATGTTGTAACTTGCAGGGATTCTCATAGACTTCTGACCGGAGCCGTGGCGTTGACATTTGACGTGCAGACCGCAGTGTGTACGGGTGGACACTACGATAAATAGGAATAAAAAAGAAAAGGCTACAATAAATTGGTTATGGCAGGGCGAGTCGATTGGCGGCCCCCAGGTCATATTTAACTGATTTTTTATTTTAAAAACCACTCGTTGCCTGATATCAAAGTGCTGTCTGTGAAACAGCATTCAGCGGTGACTTTAACAACGCTCCAGCGAGCAACAGCAGTAAGTGTTTTCCTAGGTAATGCTGGTATTTTTGTCGGAGGCTTGTTGATGATGATAAACATATTTAATGTGCTGTGATGTTTGGTTAATCAGTGATTAATCAGCGCAATGCGATGCAATCAACCTATTATTTATTTATCTATTTATTTATGTATTTGTTTGTTTGTTTGTTTATTGATTGATCGATTGATTGATTATTTATTTATTATTTTTATTTATTTATTAATAACTCCATCAATCAGTAGTGCTGACGTCATCGTAAGGCGCGATCCCAAGGTCCACTGCGATTTCCCGCTAGGTAAGTAGAACAGTTAATTAATACAATCCTTAAATTTACGGAACAAAAACTGTTTAATCAGGTCAAGAAGTTGTGTTTAGAAAGGTAGCAGTTTCGTGATGCAGTACATGACAGCAGATATTATAAAAATATAACGTTCTGCACCAAATGTGTAGTAGGCTAGCTAAGTTAAGTTAGCTAATTAAATTCAAGCTTGTTTATTTTTTTTCACATATAATCATGCAAGATAATATCATAGGAGATTGTATGATGTGTGTTCAGTTATCCATATTACAGTAAGTTAGCTCGATCACAACACTAGCCATTTCTAAATGTTCAGATGAAGAACAGTGTTGCCAGATTGGTGTGTTTTCCAGTAATTGATCAAAATCCACACAAATTATATAGTAAACACACAAATCTTACCAATAATAAACAATACAAATTAATTCATAACTACAACAATATTGTGGCTCATCATATGGCATAATACAGCAAATTAAGTGTTCTCTAAAGAAGGTTACGTTGTAAATCGTTTTCCATGTCTGTCATTTGCCTTAAAGAAATAAAAGGGTACAACAGAAATATCAAAATGCCACCTGTCCAAGCCCATTTTATTCCACGTAGTACAACTCAAAACTGCACAATCTGTCAACACTGATGAAGAAAATACTGGTCAAAATGTAAGGAGTTTAATATTTTTCTCTCTCTCTTATCAGGTCTTTCAAATTTGCCAGCTTCCAACATTCTCCTTTATTTTAACCTCCCTCCACACACACACACACACACACAAACCAAAGGCACTTTTAAGAGCCACGTCCATCTTGTTAACCTGTACTTGTCTCTCTGTAGCTCACTGTCTCTCTCTCTAAATTTACATTGTTGTATCTGTCCATCTTTCTGTTTCTCTCAATAGGTCCTACAAAAACTATTTTAACACCTTGTCTGTCTGTTTTTTGTTTTTGTGTATATTTCTACTTTATATTTCTTGTCAAGTTATGACGAGGCCCAAATTCCGGCCCTGCCCATCTTGCCAGACTCCCAATCAGGCAAGCAGGAAAAGTTGTTATGTCTGTTTTGGAAGTCTGTCCACTAAACAAAAAATAAATGACAAAGTGGTGTCACTGGATAGCCAGTGGGGGCAATCTGTCAAGAAAAGCAGAAATGTTGGGCGCATAATTGATTCTGCCCGTATTGCAGTAAGTAAAATGCAATTTTTCATAAGTGTTATTTGAAGTGTAACTGAAAGCCCATGTTTGTCACATAGTAATATCATAGACTGTTAAATGTATTATGTGGCCTTTATAAACTTAAGTCTTATTTCATACAAGGAAGACTCTTTGTCTTTAAATTTTGCTAAAGAGAAACAATAAGTTGTGTTCTCTGTCAAATAATGAGAGATTAAATTTAAACTCCATTAAATGACCTTAAAATAAAATAGCTTTATACAGTACTAATGTATCTAATAATTCAGTGGGTTTAAGTAATGTGTAGTAACTGCTTTTGTTCATTTCAGGTGCGGAAACTTGAGGCAGTGGGTTACAAGCCCATTTTATTTATTGGAAAACAAAATAAAAAGACTTCAATAAGTGGGTTGCAGACATAATTACCCATCTGCACCCCACTCCTGTCACAAGAATTTTTTGGAGAAGATGCGAAGGGCTTATGAATTTATCTTGACTAAGGGTAAGAGCAAGATTTGTGTTCAGAAATAATTATTATTTAAAATACATGTATTTTTCTTTGTTAATATAATACAGATTTGAAATGAATGTAAACTTTTATTAAAGCAACCTCCACAGCACAGCAGCTGGACAGTGACATCCCCATAGCAGAGCAGCACAACAGCCCCAGTCAGGAGCAGTGCAGTGGTTCCATTTTGGAGCCGAGAGCCTCATCGTGGAGCAGCCGGAGTGCCTCATCGTGGAGCAGCCGGAGTGCCTCATCGTGGAGCAGCCGGAGAGCCTCATCGTGGAGCAGCCTGAGAGCCTCATCGTGGAGCAGCCGGAGAGCCTCACCGTGGAGCAGCCGGAGAGCCTCATCGTGGAGCAGCCGGAGAGCCTCACCGTGGAGCAGCCGGAGAGCCTCACCTTGAAACAGGAGAGCCTCATTGAGGAGCAGCCGAAGAATCTCACAAAGGAGTCTGAGACTGTATTTATACTCAACCTTGTTTCTCTGTCTTCCCCACACTCTCCAACTTCTCTCTCTCCTCCATCTTCTACTACTTTTACAGCTGTTCTTACTCCACAGTCTTCTCCTCCTCCACCTCCACCTCCACTGCCATGCTCTAAGTCTTTGCGACAGAGGAAGAAAAGGACAAAAACCTCAATCTGTTCACCAGCACCTTCTGCCACCTCCGTCTCTCCTCCATCTCTTATCCCCACAGATCTCTCCCTTCCACACTCTTGTCCTCCACCTGCTGCCTCTTCCATCTCCCAGTCCTTGAGTCAGGAGGGGCCAAATGTGAAGAAGAAAAGAAAGGGTAAGTTTTGTTTGCCATGGTATACCGTAATACACACTATTAATAAATTTGCTCTCAGACAAAGTTGACTTTAGGCAAATTAAATTTATTTTGGTCATCAGGTCATTGGTAGCCATAGCCAATTCACAGTATTTTGTTCTTTAGTTATTTAGCGGTGTTTAAGTGGACAGTGTCCAAGGGCTGTGGTTAATGTCAATCATTGACTTAAAGGTGCAATAGGAGATCTTGGAAAATGCTAACTTTAGCCTGATAGCACTGAAAGCGAACTTACCACCCTCTCTGCAAATCGCCGTCCAAAGCCACACCCCCCCCTCGAACACATGAACGCACACAGATCAGACGATCAGAGACAACATTACTACAATACATCACATGTCATTAACCGGTGAGAAAACTTCATAGTACAGTTAGTAAAAGTACTACAATACCAGGAAGGAAGGTCAGGTTGTTTGCTTGCCATTCTCGCTCTGTCTGCGTAGCGTACGTGAATGCGCTGATGACGTATCCTGTCTGCGTGAACAGGGTGCGCAGAGGTATGCAAATACATGTAGACAGGCAGGTAGGAAAGCCAATAGAAACGCTTGGAATGAGCGTTTTGATTGGATATACATTTATTGGGCCTACGCCTTCCACAGAATATATAAATACATAGTAAATACATTTAGACCACTTAACGTAATGATTGCTATCAGGATGTGAAGAGACTTTCAACCAGCATAACAAAAAATATTTCTGAAGACAATCACCTATTGCACCTTTAAGGTAGGAGGGCTTTTGGATACCCAGCCCACTACATTTTGCTTGATCCACAAAAATCAAGGACAAAGTCACTTGGACACAAGTGTACAGGACCACAGATCACCTCACAAATTAAATGATAACTATTAACTTGAGATTCAACTACAAAGCATGACACTCATTGCTTAATAAACTTTCCTTGTTTTTTGATCATTAAGGTTGCCGAAAATGTAGTAGGCAGAAGATCTTCCTATTTGATAAAATAACTGGGGAAAGAATAAATGAGGTAAAATGTCTTTTATTAGGCTACTTGCTTGTCTCAGTGACTGATTCTGGCCTTTAAAGATAATAAAACAATATGTTATGCCCTATCCAGTAATTGCTTAAACAGCTCAAATAATAATTACTTTGTGTGTGTGTGTGTGTGTGTAGGAAAAAGCAGAATTGAAAGTCCACTGGTTGCCTTGCACTGTGTGGTAAGTCGTGTTTTATTAACTCTTTCATTCCATTATAATGCTAAGTAGTCTATTCCATGACCAATATTCCATGTAGGCTAAGTTAAAATGGTGTCTTGCAAGCAGCATAGAAGTTTCTGTTATTGATGTCTGTGGCAAGAGAAAGGGTGATGGTCAGTAGTCTGGACTGAAACTCAGAGAGTGTGACTGAATTTCAAATTATTGAAAGAATATACCATTATTTTTGATAGAAAAAGGAGAATTATCTACCTCCTTGTGTGGATTTAGATATCTAGTTATTAGTTAGAGCCCAAAATTTTGTGATTGAAGTGGACACAATGCCTCATCCGCTGGACAATTCAGTGCTTTCAAAATAATTAATACAATTTTAAAAATAGTTGACAAGCAGCCAGTGTATTGACAATAAAATGGGGCTGATGTGACCATATTTTTACTCGAGTACTACATACACAACTAGCTGAAGCTTATTTATTGAGCAGGACATTGACCCAGTAATGCATTAGTAGTGAATCATGAATGCATAAAATAATTTTTCAGCATCTGAAACATTAAACTTGTCATAGTTTAGCAATATTTCTAAGATGGAAAATGCTGTTCTACATATGATTTTCAATGGACCGACTGCAGTCAAACAAGATCTGTGGTCTCAATTGTACTAGATGATGTAACAATACATCCATCAAGACACAAATTAATAAACTTGCATCTTATTTTTTTAGGTTTTGGACCAATAATTGTTTCCAGTAGTGTCTTGCAATGAAGACTAGAACAGTGACAGTAGTGGTGATAAAATGCATGTGGAAGATTAGGGCAATGAGAAAGAGAAGAGCAGTATTAAATATGAAGAAGGGGAGAACAATGATGTATAGCAGTGGGAGCAAGATACAGTCACTATCCTTATCCCTGAGTCTGTAGAACTGGCAGATCTGCTTGGAATGCAACATGAAAACATGCTGAAATTTTAAAACTTGTTCAGTATTCTGCAACTTATTCTGCAAGTCATAGCCCCTTTCCAGCTAATCCAAGAATGTTTTTTAATAAATGACACATTTATTGACAAATATCAATAAATGTCAGTGAACTAAATTAAATTAAACCCAACAATGATCTTTATTTTTGTTCTGTGTTCTAATGATATGTTTCACTTATGATACTTACAGTGGCAAAACTTGGGATGACACATGGGAGCCTGCCAGCGAGTTCCAGCATTTTTTGCCAGTGTCTCCAAATCCGAACCAGCTTTTGCCATGAACACCTGGACTCGTCAATCACTTCAGTTCTGAGTGTGTTGTTGTTGTTATTGTTTTGCTTGCTGTTCTTCATTAAAGTTTTTGCACAGTGCATACACTCTTTTAGTATTTTTTTTTAAAAAGTTGTCATTTTAAACACCTTTTGCATTTGTCATGAACTGCGTAACTGCCAGGTAGTGTAACATGGAGAGGACATGCTACAAACATCCTGTTTGTTATAATGGCATGCCCAAAGATATTATTTTTAAAGATTTTTGCAGTGCAATTTTAGTATATCATAGATGCAAACTCCTCATGTGACAATTCATTTTTTTGAGAGCAAAATAGATGACCCATGAGATTTGCTTAGATCCAATGAAACTGGTCATAACTATTTATATTCAGTTATGAAAAGCTAGACTGGTTTTATTTGTATTGGAAAAGTAAGGCTGATAACCACTTGGCAACTGCTAGCAAGTTTTGTATAGTATTTTCTTTACTCTTTACTAAACTGTCTAAAAAGGGTAATATTTTATGTAATTGAGGTCTGAGATGTGGGAATGGTGAAGAGAGAGAGGGCAAACATTTTGCATTTCAGGTCTAATCATCCAATATTGTCTTAAATAACCTGCATAGCACTTAATCTTTTATAACATGGATTTTGACCAAATATATTCAATCTTGATTTTTGTAAAATGTTGCAAAAAGATGTTTTTTTTTTTGTTTTGTTTTTTGTTTTTTTTGGTGTAAAATTACAGTTTGGACATATAAGGTAATACAAATATTTAAAAAAAATACCTGGAAGTATCTACATATGAGCATGTAAAACAAATATCTTTAAAAAAAAATCCTTGTGGATCATGTCCCGGTTCTTCTCACCTTTCTACCCCTTTACCTGTTTGCATCTCTGTATAGGTAAGTTTACATGAACTGTCTGTTATGCCAAACATGAATAAATACCATAAAATAAATATAATAACAATATATTTGTTGTTACATATTTCCCAGTTACATATTTGTTTCTATTTTGTCCAAAATATAATAAATGTATTAATAAGAATGATTATTTAAATTGTTATATTTCACTAAAACTGATTGCTTTTATTTGCGTACAATTTTATAATGAACTGCTATTTTTATGTCTTTAATATCAAGTATCTAGGATACAGTACTACATCTGTCTACATTTGTCTTTAAGGTTTGACATATTGATACATTTTGGGAAAGGATTATATATTCGTATATATATATATATATATATACAACACACACACACACACACACATGTATATATATATATATATATATTGTATATATATATATATATATATATATATAATTAAACATTTATACAAATATATACTATACATATATATATATACAAATTAAACATTTTGAAATAGTTTATTATATTTATTTCTTACACAGTACACAGCTGTCACAGTTAGTTACCCTCCGGTTCATACGATGGAAATCAATAGGCCCTTGCTTTGAAAAAGAGATTCACTAATATGTTTCTACATTAGGTTAGCCCCAGATAGGAATCTATATCCATAAAAAAAATATATTTTTATTTTTAGTGAGAAGAAACAAATATTTAACTAACCTTCTGGTATAACCCACCTTCAGCTGGAAGATCCCGTAATGACCATATTTGGACAAGTAAGTGTGACGTGGATTTTGACACGCTGTGCCTGGACTAACTTTTAGGCAAAAATACAAGGTGCTTCATGTGGCAAACTATGTTTTACTGACATTATGACTTCAGTAATACTGTCATTGAACAATTACAGATTGCTATGTTGCAAGAAATTACCCATTTACCGAAATCCCAACCCTAACCCTACAGCGTAAGCATGGAACTACAATTTACAGTGCCATGTCCCATCGATAGAGTGACAAAGGCTTATGGGTAACGTAGTTTAAAAACCTTTCAGTAATTAAATAAAGTAAATACTATATTTAATGAACAAAGGGATATCTAAATATGTTCATTGTGCAAATCTTTACGATATTATTGAGAGCCAGGTCGAAATTTGGTATTTTACTAAGAACACTTTTTAAAACACTTTTTTACAAACTTTCTGTAAATGTGAGAAAACTGTGTCCAACATTATTTATTAAACATAGGATAAGTAGTTGTCCTGCTTTTTTTCCCTTTGATATGCTCATTGGACTTTGAGTTACAGCCATTTGAAATGTGCTGTTTTTTTTCCTCTTCCAGGGGGCACTTCTGGTCCCCTGGGGGTGGAAGGGCAATAAAACCTATACAGATGTACTGTCTTTGTCATGGACAACAAACTGTTGTCACATTTATGCCTGAACATTTTTATTTATTTCTGCCCTTTTCTGTATTTACAACATGCTTATGTTAGGTTTTGATGGTGCTGTGAGACTCTGAAAACAGAATACAGAAACACAGTAAAAATATGTACACAAAAAAAGGGTAAAAGTAACATGTCTAGGCAACATATTATTTCTTTATATATAATCAATTTTCCTTTAGCAAAATGGCAATGGGTGAACTTGCATTTAGTGTTGGGAAATAATGAACTTCTTCATCATGATTTTTTTTTTTTTTGTCATGCTTGTCTATGTCCCTATTATAATCTGCTTATTCCATGTCTCCAAACAGGTTTCAATTGTTATACAGCACCCTAAACTAGGACACAGGCATGTGGTCACAGTTTTTTTTCTCAGCCCAGGGCTGAAGACCTAAAATTCCTTTTTCCCCTGGGAATCATATTTTGTTTATTATTATTCATGATTATTCAGTCTTGTAGTTGATTGAGGTGGAGCTCATTTTGAACTATTTTGTAGACAACTGTATCTAATGATCATTGTCAATATGAGTTAATCTGCTAATTATTTTCTCCATCACTCAACTGATTATTTGGTTTGTTAAAATTATGAAAATAGTGAGAAATTTCACATTACCCAAAAATATATCACAAATACTGTGAACAGTTGAATCCTCAAAATTATAAAAAAAAAATACATAAGCAACAGCAAAATAATGCAAATCTTACAATTTTCTAAGCTGGAACCATGAAATTTGTTTGCTTTAAAATGATCAAGTTGATCAACAAATTGACTAATTATTTAGGTTGTACTTATACTGTAAGTATAAACTACTGAGTAGTTTTATTTATACCAAAATGTCATATTTTACAATTTCTTCATGAGCTGCAAGATCAGTAAAAAGTTTTTTTTTTTTCTTTGAACTGTAGCCTAGCACAACTACAGTGGCATGAGAAGAAACAAGTCATCTAGAGGACAAGTACCTCAAATCTATACTTTAGTACAGTACGGTACTTAGCCTTACAATAATGCACTGAATGTCCACCACTGACTGGTTGTAGAGGCATGCATGCATTCATTTCTATGCAAGTGAAAAAAGACAGACACTACACTTTGGTTATATTTATAAGGTGATCAACAGCAGATTTTATTACATGCTTTAAATTCAGGGTTAAGGTCAAGGTCACTGTCAAGAAAAAAAAGGTGTCACTGTCACTGTCAGTTCGTCATCAGACATTTCGAAGTCACTGTCATAGTCATCAGCTGACAGTTTGTTTAAGAAGTTGAGGTTCTCTGCTCCAGACAAAACTTGCAGGTAACAGTCTCTTGCTTGTACCCTCATTTCTCTGGTTTTACGGTGCTTTCTGTGGATGATGCTCTGCAGACCTTTCAAACCCTCTTCACTTAGGCCACATTGCGAATCTTAAAAGAAGAATGAAATAACAAAATAACATCAAGCCTCCCTTAGAATCTTTATAAACAGTCATCATTGTTGTGTATGTTTAATAGGGCTGCCCCCTAATACTAACGCAAAAATGTTAGTCTTTCAGAAAAGTCATAGTTGGATTAATTTGCATTTAATATGTCCCTGTTACGTAGTAATTACATATGTGGGGCAGAAAATTCAAAATTGGAACATTGAAAGAGTTTCAAGGACAACTCCAAGCAATATTGCCAACTTTCAGCTACCAATTGCACTGTAAAAAAACAAAAAGGTTGAGCCAACTTAAATTTTTAAGGCAACCAGCTTTTTGCAGATTTTTGAGTTCTCTCAACTTATTTTTGTAAGAGATTCACAACTTTTTGTTGTATAAACTTAAAACAATAAGTTGAGAAAACTCAAAAATCTGCTGAAGCTGGTTGCCTTAAAATTTTAAGTTGCCTCAACTTTTTCGTATGACAGTGTGGATAGAGATTTGGGCAAAGTGTATTGATGGCTCATATAGCTACATATGATGGATGATACAATGAAATATGTTTTCATTACTAGGCTACTTTTTACTTTAATGATTAGACAGGACACGTCCTCTATGTAGTTATAGGAATATGACATTAAGTAAAAATCAGACTCTTACTAACAGTTAAATCAAAATAGTCTAACAGTTATGATGGCTCAAATAACTTATAACATTCTTTCTCAGCCCTGGAACTGGAACTGAGTATTTTGTGAGTCCATTTTCAAGGAAAATCTTTGGTCTGGGGCAACCCTATGCTTAAGTTTGTGCCATATATTACAAATAGGTACTTTTCAGTGTCTCACTGGCAAACAAGCAGGACAGTTCTCTGAGGGTATCAGCACGAGTTGAAAGATATTTCCAATGGTTGTCCATCTCTGCAACAAGAATCTTCTGCTCCTCCTGAAGTCTCCTTAATGACATGATGATGTCGAATGCCTTTCTCTTTGTCCTTAGATCGACTGAGTCTGGAATGCATGAGAAAAACTTATGTCATACATCAACCTTCAAAGAATCTTTAAAATCATATGAGGTTGCCGACTGACATTTGAAGCATTGTGGGTAATGTGTCAGTATGTATAAGAATTGTCAGAAGACTAGTGTACATACCACTGTGTGGTAGCTGCCATGGCCAAGCTGTCTCACCAGACAAAATGGTTTCCATGCACAGAGTTTCAGTGTTTGGAATCATTCTGTTGTATTTCTCTACAACTGATGTCAGGATCCCCTTCTCCTCCCTGATCTTGCGGCGGATCCTGGCACGACCTTTGTTGCCATCTGTATCTTTATAGAGACGCTGGGAACGTCTCTTGATACTCGCCACAAGCACCTCAATTCTGCTGGCCAAGGCATCAACATCATTTGTGGTTGTTGTTGTTGTTGTTGCTGAGAAGAAATGTGTGGGAAAAATTACAATAACAGTAACAATTACAATTATTCATGACTAAATTACTAATATAATTTATATTCATAAATATTATTCATACTAATATATATATATACATATACATATAGACACACACACACACACACACACACACACACTAGTCATTTCCTCACCGTCTGCCCACTCCTTTACATCATTGAGCCAGTCTTCCAATTGGCTCTCTGTCACTGCCATTTCGACTTTCATAGACTCTAGGTTTTGCAACTGGCTTTGCAGAGCTTTTGTGGTCTGCAATGACAAGCAATTACAGATAGTACAAAAACAAGAACCAAATGTTCAATGCACAGCTTCAAACACTAATAACATACATTACTGAACATCTAAAACAAATTCTACTGATGTTATTACCTTCTGATAACGGCGGGTCAGTGCGGTGGCCAAATTGTTGAACTTTTGCTGATTCCAGCGCATGGCCATGAGAGTCAGCATGTCTGTGCGTCCTGCAAACACAGAGAATATCATGTTACCATATTCCTCCTACTTATTATGTATGTAATAATGTAACTAGTGCAGTATGTGGTCATTTTACCTGCTTTGGACATGTGTTTTGTGGTCACCGCAATCCTAGACAGGAAAGCATTGCACTGTTCCACCTCCTCCCCTAGTGTTAAACCAGCCCCATCCTGATATGCCCCACTCCATTTCACCTGATTAGGAATAAAAAAATTAATAATAATAATAATAATGCTGAGAAATTTTGACATTCATTTGCAGATGCAGAAAGTTTTGATAATCACATAGCAAAGTTCACCTACCTCGCATTTAAAATCATGGGCTTTGGCATGGAATACTGAAAGGAAGGGCTTCATGTTAAGAAGGTGCTGGAGCTCTGGGCAGCTTTTTGCAACTCTTTGGAGGTAGGGACAATATTTGCAGGTCACATCCATACAAAAAAAAGTGATTTGCCTACTGGCCAGCTTTTCTTGCAGGTACAGGGGATAGGCAAAAATTTCACCCCTGTACATATTTAAAGCACAGAGCAGCACTCCGTGTCGACACACCGCAAGCTCCAATCCCTCCTCATCTACCTTGCTTGCAGATCTTTGGGAGGTCTCTCTAGCTGCTGACCACTCCCCTCCACAAACACCTCTTCCACTTACCTATAATATGGAAAATGGATGATGAAAATAAGACTCTCCTAAACAAACTCTTCAGTAAGAGTTAAGTGTAGTCCTGGATATAGTCTAATCGTCTGCGATTTTACATGTTTGGATGTCTTGTGAATGTAGTCCACAAATCTTGTCACATCTTCATCCTTAGCTATAAAGACGTCTTCAAAGATAGCCTGTTCTTCAGATCTAAAAAAATAATAATAATAATAATAAAAAAAAAAAAATACAGAACAGGTACACAAAAGTTTATGATACCTTGTAATCTAATTGTACTTGGTGCACATTAAAGAGACATTTTTTCTTATTAATATTGTTTCAACAGTGTGATATTATGCACAATTTGAAATACCTAGCTGCATTCTTAAAACAGTAATGCTTGCGGTTTCCATCTACTGAAACTGCCAGCATATCTGGGGTGCACGCAGGACAGATGAAGGGCTCTTCCTTGCAGATTTTGTCCACCTCATATCGCACAGCCTCCCACTCAAAAAAACTTTTCTGAAAACTGTCAGTGGAGATCTTGCCAGTCTATTAAAATTAAGGAAACCAACAGCAAATAATGTACAAATACATTAACAAATACATTAGCATCAAACAGTGTTTCATCCCACAATACAAAGAGATTAACAATACTGTAGGATAAATAAATTAAAAACTCACACGACCAAAGCGGACAGTTCGCTGATCCAGCATTCTTACAAATGCTTGGCAGGACAGTCCTGGTGCTGCCATCTTCATTTCTTCAAATGAGAAAAAGACATCTGTGGCATAAATTGTGGCAAAGTGAAGGGTCGCAGGCCAGTAGTCACTTCGATTTAGGTCGACCACTCCAGCAGCCCAAGTGGCTTGGCATGCCTCACAACTCCACTCAGGCATGCTTAGATCATATCGTCCTGGAAAAATCAAAAACACATCCATTTTAACGTAAACCTTATGTGATTAATCAGGGTTTGGATCCTTTAAACAATTTTTACATTACTTTGTAGACTTTTTAAACATTACTCAGAAGTCATATGTAGATTTTACATACAGGCCTGTGCCAAACTTATGAGAGTAGAGCATGTATAGATTTTTATCTTCACACCCTTACCATTCATTGTGATCACAGCTACAGTCTTCCCTGGGCTGACCCTCAATGACTCTGATGAACAACTACAAATTTTGTCAGGAATCTCCACAGGTACAAGCCGTACTGAAGAATATCAAACATGTGAATTAAGAGCATTTGTATTGACTGAGTAATATAACAGTGTAACGGTTCAATGGTAATGAAGTACATTGCTGAAAAAGTATAGAAGAGATGCTCAAAAAGCTTCAATTCAAAATCAAACAATAAGAGACAAAAAGGCATTATTTAAATAGTAAAGCTTATAAGGCCTAATGATTATCAGAATGATATGCATGTTGTACACTCACAAACCAGACCTTACCACAACGGGAAAGAGCCTTATCTACAACAAAAGTTGTTGGAGGCAGTGGCTGGTAGAATCCAGGAGTCATGGCATCTCGGTTATGGAGAACATGTCTGCTGTGCATGCTGACATCACATTCAGCACAGAAGAAGGGGCGTGGTCGACAGTCACAACACCGGACAACAGCTGGATTGCTCCCACACTGTTGGCAGATGTGTGTTGCCACATTTTCTTGTGCCGCAGCGGTGTTCACCAGACGTGGTCTCTCTGCCCTCCACCTCTCTGAAAAGAGACTTTGTTGTGTGCTCCAGTTCGAGGAAGCTAGGAGAGGATCTCTTGAGGTTCCAAGAGGAGCCTCATCATCTGAGGTATTGCTCAGTGAGTGCTGGAGATCTTGCAGAAAACACTCTGTTAAAATAGTATGGAATATTTAAAAAACACTTTAATGTATACATTAAAGTGTACTGCATGGAGTGCCTTTGACTGTGAAAAAGACAGTTTTCTGGCAAATTTAAAAATTTAAATTTACACAATGAAGTACACACCAACAGTCTCTGGAGCAAAGGTCACCTCACAGTTAGTGTCAGGAGCATTGATGGGAGGATCAGTTTTCCGAATGTGATCAGCTGTACCAGATTAAAAAACAAAAAAAACATTTACAACATTTTCAACTTGTCCCAAGGCTTGTGGCACAATTTTACCTCCCGTATAACCAGCCTGAAATGGCCAAAGCTCACTGTTTAATGTTTAGCTAGAGAGAAGGACTAGCAGACTTTTTATTTCTCAAACCCAAATGTGGACAGTACAGTTACTTGCAGTTATCTATAAGGTGTCATATAGATGATGAAAGCAAATAAGAATGCTTGCTGTAGAAGCAGATCATTTAAAAAAGAAACAAGCTGGTTGGCTACTGACAACACACTCAGAACAAACACAGGCTTACCAAGACCAATATTTTAGTGTAGTTTATACTGCTTTACACAAATACTGTATGTAATCAATTTATTTTCATGTCAAAAATCAAATGAGTGGTTCTGGTTTGATTGTTTCCCTGACATATTCCTTGTTTGATACATTCATAAGTGCCTAATCAATGTAGATATTCAATAGATCTTGAAGGAAAAACTATACTGACCCTTATTTGACTGATTCCTGCTTGATCTTGGCCTTGCATAGACAATGTTTCCATCAATGTCTCTCTTTCTCCAATGCACCCTTGGTTCAGGTGTCTTTACTGGTGCTGCTTCCTCCTCTTCCTGCAGCTCACCAAGCAAGTCATCAAGACTTTGGAGTTCATCATTGAGTTCTTGATGATCAACCAGGTTATCCAGCTTCAGAAACTGTTCTTGGAGTTCTGAATCACTCATGGTGATGGGCAGAAACACAAACAGACAGAAAGACACACAACAAAGAAGGACAGATACGACAACTAGAGATGTAAACACACACACACAGAGAGAGGGAGAGAGAGAGAGAGAGAGAGACAGTGAGCTACAGAGAGACAAGTACAGGTTAACAAGATGGACGTGGCTCTTAAAAGTGCCTTTGGTTTGTGTGTGTGTGTGTGTGTGTGTGGAGGGAGGTTAAAATAAAGGAGAATGTTGGAAGCTGGCAAATTTGAAAGACCTGATAAGAGAGAGAGAAAAAATATTAAACTCCTTACATTTTGACCAGTATTTTCTTCATCAGTGTTGACAGATTGTGCAGTTTTGAGTTGTACTACGTGGAATAAAATGGGCTTGGACAGGTGGCATTTTGATATTTCTGTTGTACCCTTTTATTTCTTTAAGGCAAATGACAGACGATTGGAAAACGATTTACAACGTAACCTTCTTTAGAGAACACTTAATTTGCTGTATTATGCCATGATGAGCCACAATATTGTTGTAGTTATGAATTAATTTGTATTGTTTATTATTGGTAAGACTTGTGTGTTTACTATATAATTTTGTGTGGATTTTGATCAATTACTGGAAAACACACCAATCTGGCAACACTGTTCTTCATCTGAACATTTAGAAATGGCTAGTGTTGTGATCGAGCTAACTTACTGTAATATGGATAACTGAACACACATCATACAATCTCCTATGATATTATCTTGCATGATTATATGTGAAAAAAAATAAACAAGCTTGAATTTAATTAGCTAACTTAACTTAGCTAGCCTACTACACATTTGGTGCAGAACGTTATATTTTTATAATATCTGCTGTCATGTACTGCATCACGAAACTGCTACCTTTCTAAACACAACTTCTTGACCTGATTAAACAGTTTTTGTTCCGTAAATTTAAGGATTGTATTAATTAACTGTTCTACTTACCTAGCGGGAAATCGCAGTGGACCTTGGGATCGCGCCTTACGATGACGTCAGCACTACTGATTGATGGAGTTATTATAAATAAATAAATAAAAATAATAAATAAATAATCAATCAATCGATCAATCAATAAACAAACAAACAAACAAATACATAAATAAATAGATAAATAAATAATAGGTTGATTGCATCGCATTGCGCTGATTAATCACTGATTAACCAAACATCACAGCACATTAAATATGTTTATCATCATCAACAAGCCTCCGACAAAAATACCAGCATTACCTAGGAAAACACTTACTGCTGTTGCTCGCTGGAGTGTTGTTAAAGTCACCGCTGAATGCTGTTTCACAGACAGCACTTTGATATCAGGCAACGAGTGGTTTTTAAAATAAAAAATCAGTTAAATATGACCTGGGGGCCGCCAATCGACTCGCCCTGCCATAACCAATTTATTGTAGCCTTTTCTTTTTTATTCCTATTTATCGTAGTGTCCACCCGTACACACTGCGGTCTGCACGTCAAATGTCAACGCCACGGGCTCCGGTCAGAAGTCTATGAGAATCCCTGCAAGTTACAACATGACGCCAAAGGGGTACCCAGTAAGTTACGACATGACGCCCTAGGGATCCTGACCAAGCTTCAATATGTGACGAGTTGGGAGTGAGAATGTGTTGTTAAAAGAGGTCTTAAGGTCCGCAATTGTTAGGAGTACGGACGAGGACTTTTAAGAGGCTTAAGAGTTTCTTTAGCAGTGGAGAAAATGGATGAAACATGAAGAGGGAGAAGAAATGTGTTGCACACAATGCATGACAGTGAGTTAATAAGACGCTACACATTAGATCGTGCAGGGATCTTGTTTGTGACCGAACTTATTAGAGACATGCAAACATCTCCGACACCGCGCAGAAATGGACGTAATCACTACATTAACTACATTAACATATTTGGCAACTGGAAAAATGCAGATATGCAGCAGCAGCGATGATTTGGGTCTGTTACAGCACTTTCAGAACCTTATTGTGTCGCTGTTCATTTCCTATAAAATACGTTAAGTATGACAGCATGGTAAATAAAAAATAAAGAATATAATGTGTGTGTGTGTGTGTGTGTGCGCGCGAGAGAGAGAGTGAGAGAGAGTACGGTAAAACAGGAAAAATTACGCTTGTAATTTAAAGTGAAGGCTTATAATAAACCCTACTCTTAAAAGCGCTCTTACTTCCTTCTTGGACAACCAACCAATCACAGTCTTCAAAAGACTGTGTCATAGCTAGCAATGGGGTCAGCCCCGCCTCCTCACTAAGATAACAGTGTCCTCGCTCAGAGTTGCTCTCAGATTGGTCCTGAATCACTTTTAAGCTAAGACTCCTAGTTAGACATTTTTAAGCTAAATTAGGAGCTCTCTGAGAGGATTCTTAGAATCTTTATGAATACGGGCCCTGTTCTTTATGTTTGCATGTCTTACTATCAGCCATGATTATTCTAATATGTAAATGAAAATGCTGTTTATATGCATATTCACTTTTTTTTTGCGAGAAGCATACAGGCTGACAATTACCTGAACATATACATTATATTGTTTAATTAGTGACACTTAGCCTGCATTGTAAAATCTTTAAAATGGCAATTAACATTTTAATTTTTAAACCTTTATTTGAATACGGCAATATAATGCGCTCTACAATATTTCTATGAGTAAATCTCTGACAGAGACTATCAGCCAATCACTGTGTGCATATTTAGTAAGCATGCTGACATCATCCATGAGGTAAACCCCGCCCCCTTACTCTTAAGACTTCTCTCTATGTGCCTCTACGAGCCTACAAGTTTGTCCCAGCAGTTTTGTGAATAGGTTTTAAGAGAAAACTCGTAGCTAAAAACTTTTACTGCTATTTAGGAGAACTCTTAGTGGTAAGATAAAATGTTTTGTGAATACGGGTCCTGGTGAAACACTACTGACTCAGGCCCCTCTCTAGTCTGCACTCATGCTGGGTAAATGTACTATGATTTATGTTTTGCTTTGTGTTTTTTTTTTTTTTTTTTAGGGAAATTTCAGGTTGTTTATTGGTCATTTTCACAGCTTTTCACAATTTAATATGAGGTTTCTCACTGTAGGAGCCATTGTTTTGCTTGTTTGTAATTTTCTTTCACAACACTAGAGGGTGATAATGTATTTATGCTCTCAAGTCAACTCAGATCTGTGAGCCGAAGGTCATACAAACTTTTTGATGGACTCGAATGGCTAGTTCTTTATTTTTGTTGTTTGCTTTTTATTTATCAGATTGGAGACTATAGGACAAGTAGACTGATCAGCAGGAGGAAAAGCACGTTATGACTCTGGTTTGAAAGCAGTGGCTGGATTTGAAAATCTGTGGATTTCTCTGTGGATTATTGTGTTATAGTTCCTGTAAATTACTGTCAGGAGTGTCAGTCGAAGTGAATAAGAGGTACATTTCTGTCCAGTCCAAATTGTTAACATATCTGGCATTTTAATCGCAACGCATCTCTCTGAAATGTAATTTAATATTTAATTTTTTTTTTATAATAGAGGTGGTGAAGCCGGTCTAATCTAACACTTGTTTGTGTGTGTGTTTTCCCCAAGTTCATCATTAATATCCGCGGTGTGTACATGGATCATTCATTGTGTTTTATTCATGAATGTTAGTTACATTTATTTGCACGAGTTCTAAAATGTATCCACATTTTTATAAAAGCATTTCTCGTGTGTGATTGCGACGCACAGTGTTGCCAACTAATTTTCATAGAAAGTTGCTAAAGGAAGGTCGACTTGTTGCTAAATGACGTTATGATGTCATTGCGCGATGACGGCATTGCCTAATCACGATGCAAAATTGTCACAACATCAAATCTCAGCAAAAAACTATATTTTATATCCTTTAATTTTGATTTGTTTAAAATATAAATAACTATTTTTAAATACATTGAATTATTGAACACTTACACATTTTTGAATGATTACAATTTAAGTTTATTTATTTTTTACTAGTAATACTACACATTCTCAACAATTATGCTTTAATCAGTGTATTAGTAGTTAGTATGCTACACTAAGAAAAGACTGTAAAAATAGGGCACAATCTACTATGTTAATATTAAATCAGGGTGTCCGCGGGGTCTTAAAAAGTCTTAAATTTAGTTGTATCAAATTTAAGGCCTTAAAAAGTCTTAAATTGTACAAGAAAGTCTTAATTATGATTTCAAGAGGTCTTAAATTTGGAGACGGAAAGACCAGAATTGCGATATGGCTGAATGTGACGATTAAACTTCAAAAGGCTATGATTTCATTAAATAAACATGAGCGCTGCAGTTTAAAGTCCGGTGCTGCGCTGCTTCAGTTCTGTGTTTACCGGAAAACTGTTATATTTCAGCCAAACGCGACACCTGCTGCAGAGATCAGTTAACAGGTTAAACTAGTGCGCGTACGAGTTTCACTGCACGATTCAGTCTATTAAAATACATTTAGAATGATCACATAATTTAAGATATGGTGGCAGAAAATGTATAGCCTATATTTACGGTATATAATTTCATATACAGTTAATAATAACTCGAAGAGTGCCATCTTTTCTCCAAAAGTCAGCATGATTACAAGTGTGATTTTGATTTTATGCAACAGTTCAATAAACAATAAGTTAATATTAAGAGACTTACGTTTTAGGCACCATATTTCCTGCTTTTGCTCCATTTCTCCAACAAAAATAATTCCAAACACAGTCACAGCACAGTTTTGTGTCTCTGAGCAACATGACAGTGATTCGTTCCTGAATGAATCAATCGTTTAAATGATTCGGTTCAGTCGCAATGACTCACTTATTAACAGTGACTCGCTGTCACCTATTGGCCGTTTTAATTTCACATTTAAAGTATCTTCATTTTTTAAAATAATTTCAAACATCAGTTTTCACCGTTTTTATGTTTCAAATATCAAAACATTATTTATGCATTTGTAACTGCAGGTTAGCATTCTGTGTCCTTCCGAGCTGCATTAAACAGTGTGTAAATACATCTAAATGCCACTTCATATGCATTGCAAAGATACATTTTGTTGATACTGATTTCATCTGCTTGGTAACAGCCCAAATGCAAGAATTTGACTCAAAAGATGATGCACACTTTTAGTAAAAAATGGCTTAAAGGTAAACATGGCCATAAAACTTGTTGAAATTTTTTTTTCTATCACTGCTGTGAACTGACCACACAGAATATGAAGAATATCAAAAAAATCAGGAGTCAGCTGTCAACGGTAATCTTTTAGATATCAGCACAATAACTCAATAACACTCATCAAAATATCGTCTAACTATCGTTATCTATAAAATCCCAGAAAATATCAAGATATATTGTTTTGTCAATTTCACACACCCCTAATTCATGTTATTTAATTTATATAATAATTTATTGATAATAACTGCTAAAATCAATATAATTAATACTTTTGACTTATCCATTTTCTTAAAAGTGGTTTAAAGGCTGAAATGTAAAGTTTATGTTTTATAAAACTTACAGTTTTTGTGAAAACTTGTATATGAATTGTAAATTATGCTTTTGACAGTCATTTTACAGTTTAATATGGTACTATAGACATTGCCCCGACCCACTCATATGGTATTAATTTTATTTGTGGAGGTCTTAAAAAAAGGTCTTAAAAAGTCTTAAATTTGAGCTTAAAAATCCTGCAGAAACCCTGTAAATAATTTTCCGCATTGTTTTTTTACCTGCATTTTAAATTACGTGTTGTGTTTTGGGTTACAATGGATAATGTCCTGGAAAATTACTAGCATCTTTTCCATTTTTCTTACAGTGTACTAACTGATCAACAATCGCAGGTACAAGCTAACAAAGCGTATCATAAATGAACAATTATTAAATTGAACAATTGCAAATAGCAGCTAACTCAATTCTCGTGATGTGTGTGCTGCGAGGCATCTTTGGTTTTCTTTTTGTGTAATTTAGATGGAAAATGCATGCTTTTTTATTGTCTGAGTCACTTATCAAAAGTTGCCAAATACATTTTAAAAATTGCTAAATTTGTTGCTAGGTGCTTTTGGAAAAAATAGTTGCTAAGGTAGTCTGAAAAGTTGCTAAATTTAGCAACAAAATTGCTAAGTTGGCAACATTTGCGACGCACGTGCTCAACACATGGTCTCCAACTATTCTCCTATATCCTTTTGGGAATGATGTGAAACGAATTAATTTTTCAGCTTGAAACACAAATTAATCTAGCTTTCAGAAACTTTGATTGCAGTTATGAACAGCTTGAGACAAATTGCCATTCATCTTTAGTTTCGTTTTGGTTGCTTTCGGATGAGGAACCCGGATGGAACTGAGTGTTTTTTTTTTTTGTTTGTTTTTTACCAAAAACCGTTAACATGGCTTTACCTGAGGTGTGAATGTGAGTTTGAAATCTGAGTAAAAAACAACAACATCTGTAACCTGTGCTTGTGAGTATTCTGATCGTGTCGCTGAAATAAACAATAGAAACCATCAGAGAAATTATAATGGTTTCCACTACAAATACCATTACAAACATTACAAACCATCAACTTTCAAAATCATATAAAAAATGTTTTTTTGGGACATATTCCATTGAGTGGTTTTAACAACGACTGGGACATGTTCCGGGTGTGTTCAGCTGACGTCAGCGAGTTCACGGATGTAGCATTAAGCTTTGTTTACATGCTAACTGACCAAGCCACTGAAACGGTAACAATAAGGACATTCTCTAATCAGAAACCGTGGGTAGAAAGAACAATCCGTGCTGCGGTTAACCAACGCACTGATACAACGCTGGTCTTCTGTCAGGAAACATGAGCGATTACAAAGCATCATGTTATGCTCTCCGACGGGCAGTTAGAGCTGCTAAACTCCGATACAGAGAGAGAATTGAGTCACATTTTCAGCTCAATGACTCTCGACGCATGTGGCAGGGACTGAAGACCATATGTTCCTCTGGAAATAACCCCTCCGCCGAGGTGAGTGCAGATCCATTGCTGGCCGAAGAGCTAAACACCTTCTACGGCCGCTTCGAATGCAACGGCAGCGCGACTCTGCCGATCAGCGCGTCAGGAAGCAGCAGACAGAGCAGCGATGTTGATCATGTTATCACCGTGTCGGAGGATGAGGTTCGGAGAGAATTAAGGAGAGTAAACATCAGGAAAGCCGCCGGACCTGATGGGATTACCGGCCGCGTTCTAAGATCATGTGCCGATCAGCTTGCTGGTTTACTTCCATCTTTAATGAGTCCCTTGCTACCTCTGTGATTCCCACCTCATTTAAGAAATCTGTCATCATCCCTGTGCCTAAGAACAGTAAACCCTCTTGCCTGAACGACTATCGTCCAGTTGCCCTCACATCAACCGTCATGAAGGTTTTTGAGAGACTTTTAAAGAAACACATATGCTCCTCCATCCCTGCTACCTTGGACCCTCTTCAGTTTGACTATCGCCCAAATAGGTCTACTGATGATGCCATCTCTCAGGTACTGCACTCCTCCCTCACTCATATTGACAGCAAAAATGGCAACTATGTCAGACTGCTATTCATTGACTATAGCTCAGCTTTCAATACTATAGTCCCCACCAAGCTAGCTGTCAAACTCTCAGACCTCGGCCTAAACACTACACTCTGTGACTGGATCCAAGACTTCCTCACCGGCAGACCACAAGTGGTGAAAATGGGCCAGTTCACCTCCAACTCCATCACCCTGAACGTAGGAGCCCCGCAGGGCTGCGTTCTGAGTCCCCTGCTCTAATCTCTCTACACACACGACTGTGTGTCCTCTCACAGCTCCACTTCTATTGTTAAATTTGCTGATGATACTGTGGTTCTGGGCCTCATTTCCAACAATGATGAGACCGCATACTTGGGTGAGGTAGAGAGACTAACATCATGGTGCCAGGACAACTGTCTCTCTCTGAACGTGAGCAAAACTAAAGAGCTGATTGTAGACTTCAGGAAGAGACAGCAGCGGCCCTACACTCCTCTTATAATCAGCAGGACCCCTGTGGAGAGGGTGAGCAGCTTCAAGTACCTCGGTGTAAACATCTCCGAGGACCTGACTTGGACTGCACACATTCAAACACAGGTCAAGAAAGCCAGGCAAAGACTGTACCATCTGCGACAGCTGAGGAAATTCAGGGTCTCACCAGCAAAACTGAAAACAGTGCATCTCAGTGTGGTATAGTAACGCCGCAAATCAGGACTGCAAAGCTCAGCAGAGTCGTGCACTTAGCTGAGCGCATCTCTGGGTCTGCCCTCCCCTCTCTGCAGGACATCTACCTCAAACGCTGCAAAAGCAGAGCTGCAAAAATGATCAAGGACTCAAATCACCCCGGTAACCGTCTTTTCATCACACTGCCATCTGGCAAGCGCTTCAGAAGTGTGTTGGCAAAAACTGAGAGACTGAGGAGGAGCTTCTACCCTCAGGCCATCAGGCTCCTAAACTCAGTCTCATAACATCTACAGGACTCAATTTAATTGACTGTAACACCCATCATTCTCCATCATCCGCATTGCTGCTATGTGTACATACCCGGTACAACCCTGTTTGCACATTCCTCTTGCACATCCCTGGTTATATTAATATTTATTAAATCCACAGTAGACTGTATTGCACATTTTACTCATTTTATTTTATTGTTTTTACTTATTTTTTATCTTATTCCTACCTATATTTAAATATATGCTCCTGTGTTATGTATCGTATTTTATTTTTTTACACTGTCCATTGAGCGGACCGGTCCTGACCTACATTTCACTACTGATTATACCCTGTATGATTGTGTATGTGACAAATAAACAAGAACCTTGAACCTTGAAGTCTTGTAAAAACTACCAGGCACCGCTAAAAGAGAAAGCAAAACGTATCCTGAAGAACCAAAGGGGACATTTCTGTAAATATCTGGATGATAAGATACAAGTAAACTTCAGTTTCATACCTCTTGTTTTAGAGACCGACTCAACTCCTCAATGCAAAATAAATAAAAAAAATGCAAAAAGCTACGGCCCAAGAAGCTGAGAGCTTACATTCCTAACGAGGGACAAGCTCTGTCACCTGATGATCTCCTGAGATGTCAGGACAAGAGCATCCTCATCATAGGCAAACCTGGAGTAGGAAAGACTACAGTTGTCCAGGAAATGTTGCATCTTTGGGCAGAGAAGGATGACAGACAGATAGACTACATGTTTTACTTTGATGAAAGTATTTTGGCCCACAATAGTGATGCCAGTTTGGAAGCTCTTTTGTTTGATGTCTATTCAAAACTAATGGATGAAGACTGAAGACAAAAAATAGAGTAAGGAGCCATTGGCTCCTATAAGAAAAAACTTAGGCACCAAATTATTTTTTTAGGTGCCACAGAATAAAAGTGTTTTATTTTATTATTATTATTATTATTATTTTTTTTCTAGATTTTAACATTTCAATCATACTGTCATGTGTTTATGTCTCATCTTTTCTTGACTTTATCAGCATTTTAATAGATGATCAGGTCAACCTGGGAACTAAGGTTCACTTAAAGTGAGAACTAAACGTCTTTTCCAACTTGAAATATACAGTCACAAAGAATAGTTCGTTACACAGAATCTGTACCAATATCATGGACCATAAGCATCACTTGGCCACTGAGTGTAGTTTGGGCTCCTCCTCAGTGCATCCTATAAATGTTGTCATGTCTTTCACACATTCAGTCTGTTTTTCTTCATTATTAAAATGCTATTTTATAGGAGGAGTTGAATCATGTAGACAACAGATTATATCTAGAATACCCTAGAAATATCTTAGCATTGTCTGGTGAGCATAATCACTCAAGTCAATCAGTACATGCTCTCATGTTTGATTTATTTGTTGCAGGTTAAAGACTTGTAAAGAACCGCTGAAACAAATCCTATTCTTTGTAGAATTCTTCCATAAATCATCTCAGTGCGACTGCAAACTTATTGAGGTGAGTGAACGACACGATCCAGAAAAATGCAATGCTCTGTTGGATCTTTGCTCTCATGTGAAGATCTATGAGACTCAAACAGGCAGGAGTAATCTTCCAGCATTACAGTCAGTTTTCCAGTCACCTGATGAATGGATCATATATCTCTCAGAGAGAAAGAGCTCCGTCCTCCTGGAAGTGCTGAAGCTCCAGACAGAGAAGAAAATGGTAGAGCTGATAGGATTGTCAGAGGAAGAGAGAGAAGTGAAGAGTTTCCTTCAGTGTCTGCCCTACATCTCAGAGCTGAGGTTAGAAAATATCTGACAACTAACAGTTATTGTGAAATATGATTTCTGCATAAGCTGGAGCATGTTTTCTGGTCTTAATGAGTGTCTCTATATTAGAGGCTCTGTTGTGTTTCAGTGTTAGCTATAGTGATGCATTCTGACCATTCACTATATCTGATCAATTTTTTTTTGTCGACAGCTAAATCTAAGAGCAGTTTTTGTGCAGGGTGAGATACAGCTGGCTGTGATTGTGAATACTTATCATATCTGTAGATGTACAAGCACAAATTATGGGTGTATTTATGGGGCATCTTTGTAGATTTAACCTTCAGATGCTACCAGAGTACATGTGCTAAATGATGTATCTGACAATAACAGTTAACTGTTAACACTAGTCATGATGATGTGTGTCAGTAGATCAATGTGATTAATTATACTTACATTCTCTATCATTTAATTGAGCCAACATCCAGTTACTCCTGATGAGCATCACATTTTTCAGGTGTGTTTAAGGAGTTTGTAATAGAGATATGCCGGTTTTTCAAATGCAGTTACTGCACAAAAATAGTTTCATAACTTTTACATTCCTTCAAGAAACTTTGTCTTCGCTCGCATAACTTTTAAGTTCTCTCGCAAAGATATTTGCATTCCCTTACAAAGTCATTGTGTTCTCTCACAAAACTAGTTGAGTTCGGACAAACATTCCTGTTTACTTCACAGCTTGCAGTGGTTCATACAGCTCTCATCTCCTTGTGTTCACAATGTAGCACTTCATAGAGTTTTATTTTGAACTTGGACTCAAGTATAAAGAAACACCGATCGTAGGAGACATCTTGAAGTGCTACTTGCAGAAAAGACCTGAAGTAATCCCAGAAGGTGCTCTTTGGTTGGGTTTGAAGCAACTATTAGCCTAAAAGAAAGGAATCCAAGGCACTTCTTTTGGTCCAAAAAAAGTTAAAAAGCCTTTATTCCCATTATGACCATTAAAATATAAGCATTAAAGGGGTCATATGACGTTACTAAAAATAACATTATTTTGTGTATTTGGTGTAATGCAATGTGTTTGTGTTTTAAGGTTCAAAAAACACATTATTTTCCACATACTGTACGTTATTGTTGCTCCTCTATGCCCCGCCTTTCTGAAACGCGTCGATTTTTACAAAGCTCATCGTTCTGAGAAGCGAGGCGTGCTCTGATTGGCCAGCTATCCAGTGCGTTGTGATTGGCTGAATACCTCAAGCGTGAGACGGAAATGTTACGCCCCTTACCGTATTGTGATGCCATGTCCCAGCGCGATGAGACTAAAACAGTAAAACCTATTACAAACGAGGCATTTGTTGCATCCAGTGGGGACATAATTACTGATTATAATGACTTATACTGTCTTTTTACGCGTCGCGTTGCATCGCGTAAACATTACCATGTCTGTATTTGTGATCGGAGAAACAACAAACAACAAGCACTACTCTACATAGCTTAAAACTCGCGTTTGAATCGTCAGTGGCAAATTCTTTAAATCAGAAAACGTACTTACAGGCTGTGATTCAGAAGCGCCAGACTGTCCTTGCAAAGTTGGAATTGCCCCAATTTATAGAAACAGCCTTTGAGCACAGCTGGCATTGTAGGCTAATGTTACTCTTCCAGGTTCAGGAAACAGTCCTCCGTAAAATGCGCTGCACACACTCTAATATTTGGGTTGAACTGTTCTGGAACAGTGTTGTAAATGCAGCTTAACCACTGATTTCTAGTTGTGTCCTCTTTTGGAAGCCCAAACTAAGTAGTTTCACTTTCACAACGAAACACAGCGTCTCCAGGACATGGTGCCGGCGGCAGCAGGAATACTACAGTGAGAATAAAAGTTACACCTTCTTTCATTGCGTACACGTTTGGGCGGTGTTTTGCCAATCTAGTTACCTAGCTGGGGACTATTTTCAGGCGCTGCGTAATATCATTGCACCTGCTGCACCCATGGTACGGCAGCAAAGTTCCTTGATTATTACGCCAGAATGAGAGTATAGTTCCTAGCCATATTGGCCTAGAAAATTGCAACTTTTCATTTTCCGTCTGTCTTGGTACACGATGTAACTACAGAAGTGTCAAGTTTAAATAGGAATATTATCGAAACTCTTTGGTCATTTTTGAGCGAAATGCTAATGGTCTAATCCGATTCAATGATCTATGCTAAGCTAAGCTAAAAGTGCTACCGCCAGACCCAGAGATCGGCTGAATGGATTCAAAAAGGTAAAACTCAACTGTTTAACTCTAGGGGAGTTGCAAAATGAGCCTATTTTCAAAAAAAGTGGAGTGTTCATTTAAAGTGAAAGCAAACGCTGTCAAAGAAAAATACAAGCGCTCACTGCTCCTGACTAAATAACCTTTGTAACATCAAAAATGATTAATCTATATTTAACTTATACAGTGAAGACTATGCAGTTATTTTACCTTTGACTATTACATTTCTGTAGCATACCTGAAAATTTATTTTAGACTGAGCTGAAAAACCTGATTTATTGAACTTGTCTTTGTATTTATTTTCTGCTATTGCTTGTAATTTGGTTATCTGTAGAAAAGATTTTTAGCACTGAGCCCATAGCAGCCAGAATTGTTTTTCCAATTGTTTATTTTCTTTATTATAAAACAAAATAAAATGTATAGGCCTATTTTTTTGTTGTGAATGTCCCAGTTGAGGTACAGGATGTGAAAATTTCAGATAAATGTTCATGTTATTTATTTTGGTTGCATTTGTGAGTTAATAAAAATGTAGATGGTTGTTTAAAATAGGCATATAATATCGAAATATTGATTTATATACTCCTGTATCGAATCATAATCGTATCGTAGAATTTTCTGAGGTATCCTCAAATATCGTATCGCTGGGTATGACAATCGATATCGTATCGTGATGAACTATCCGATTTACTCCCCTGGTGGATATATTGAATACTGATTGTGTCAGTTTATCCCATTATAGATTAAAATTAAGTATTATTTAATTACTTCATTCAAATGTGGCACTTCTGTTATGCTGGGTCTCATAAAACTTCATCTTTCACTGTCCCTTCAATAATAAGACTTGAGTTCAGTGTAAGTCTGTGTTGTATCTGATGCCATTATTTAAGGTTTGTACAGTTATCAAGACTGTAAATTCATTATTGACATTTAATGTCTAATTTAGTGTTTAATGTGAGCTGAAAACCAGAAAAAAACAGTTTATTGTTATTTTGAATTATTTAATCACATCGTAGCTGTAATAAATTCTGTGATATCTGTTTATTCACATTTCTCATTTTGTTACAGATTCTCTAATCTGAGTAAAAGTGTTGCAAGCATATTTCTTCTGAGTCTCTTCATTAAAGCAGCAGAGATTGAGACACAGACAGGAGAGCAGATGCTGAAACTGTTAGCATCAGTCTTCACCATCTCTTCTCATTATGGATCGACTGAAATATTGTATGACAGTGATTTCCTGCTGGATCTTTATTCACATGTGAAGAACTATGAAACTCAAACAGGCAGGAGTTATCTTCCAGCATTACAGTCAGTTTTTCAGTCACCTGATGAATGGATCATAGATCTCTCAGAGAGAAAGAGCTCCGTCCTCCTGGAAGTGCTGAAGCTCCAGACAGAGAAGAAGCCAGTAAAGCTGAGAAGATGTTCAGAGGAAGAGAGTGAAGTGATGGTTTTCCTTCAGTGTGCCCTACATCTCACAGCTGAGGTGAGAAAATCTCTGGCTACTTACAGTTATTGTGAAATATGATTTCTGCATAAGCTGGAGCATGTTTTCTGGTCTTAATGAGTGTCTTTAGATTAGAGGCTTTGTTTTGTTTCAGTGTTAGCTATAGAGTGATGCATTCTGACCATTCACTATATCTGATCTCATTTTTGTGTCAATGACTAAATCTAAGCTCAGTTTTTGTGCAGGGTGAGATACAGCTGGCCGTGAGAGTGAATACTTGTGATGTTTGAGCACAAATTATGGGTGTATTTGCGGGGTATCCTTCTAGATTTAACCATCAGATGCTACCAGAGTACATGTGGTAAATGATGCAGCTGATAATAACAGTTAACTGTTAACACTAGTCATGATGATGTGCGTTTGTCATCAATATGAGATTACATTCACATTCTCTATCATTTGTTACGATTGTCTAGGGCCAGCCATAACATACAGTGCCCTCCACTAATATTGGCACCCTTGATAAATGTGAGAAAAGGTGTCTGTGAAAATAAATATGCATTGTTTATCCTTTTGATCTTTCACTCGAAAAATTCACAAAATTCTAACCTATCATTGAAGTAAAACAATTGAAAATGGGGAGAAAATCTCATGATGAAATAAATGTTTTTCTCCAATTCATGTTGGCCACAATTATTGGCACCCCTAGAAATTCTTATGAGTAAAATATCTCTGAAGTATATTCCCATTCATATTTACATTTTTTAGCACACCAGGGTGACTAGGAACATGAAATTGTCCAGCCATGACTTTCTGTTCCACAGGATTATAAATATGAGGAACACAAAGGTCAAATTCCCTTAATCATCCATCATGATGAGAAAAAAACTAAAAATATATTTCTGATGTGCAGCAAAATATAATTGAGCTTCACAAATTAGTGAAGTGGTTTTAAGAAAAGAGCTAGAGCAGTGAAAATTCCCATTTCCACCATCAGGGCAATAATTAAGAATTTCCAATCAACATAAAATGTTACGAATCTGTCTGGAAGAGGACGTGTGTCTATATCGTCCTAATGCATGGTGAGGAGGAGAGTTTGAGTGGCTAAAGACTCTCCAAGGAACACAGCTGGAGAATTGTAGAAAATAGTTGAGTCTCGGGGGCAGAAAACCCCCCAAAAAATTGTCAAACAGCACCTACATCACCACATGTTGTTTGGGAGGGTTTCAAGAAAAATTCTCCTCACTCATCCAAAAACAATCTCCAGCATATTCAGTTATCAGACACGACTGGAACTTCAAATGGGACTGGCTTCTATGGTCAGATGAAACTAAAAAATGAGGTTTTTAGCAGCAAACACTCAAGATGGGTTTGGTGAACACAGGGATAAAAAGTACCCCATGTGTACAATGAAATATACTGCTGTATTTTTTATGTTGTGGGCCTATATTTCTGCTGGAGGTCCTGGACATTGGTTTAGACACATGGCATCATGGATTCTATCAAATACCAACAGATAAAAAAATCAATAAGTGACTGACTCTGTTAGAAATCTTATAATGGGCCATGTTTTGATCTTCCAACCGTGCAATAATCCAAATACAAACCTCAAAAACAACACAAAAATGGGTCACTGGGCACAAAACCAAGCTTCTGCTATGGCCATTTCAGTTCCCTGACCTGAACCCTGTAGAAAATGAGTGAGGTGAACTGAAGAGAAGAAGTACTAACATGGAGCTGTGAATCTGAAGGATCTGGAGAGATTCTGTATGAAGAAAATGGTCTCTGATCTCTTATCAGGTGTTCTCCAAACTCTTCAGGCATTATAGGAGAAAACTCAGAGCTGTTGTGCTGGGAAAATGACGTTGCAATAATTGGGTGCCAATAATTGTGGCCAACATGAACTAGAGAAAGCATTTATTTCACAATGAGATTTTCTCCCCACTTTCAGTTGTTTTACTTCAATGATAGGTTGGAATTTTGTGAATTTTTTGAATGAAAGGATAAACAATGCAGATTTATTTTCACAGCCGCCTTTGCTCATATTTACCAAGGGTGCCAATATTAGTGGAGGGCACTGTAAATGAAATGTGCGCTCACTCCCAAAAAAGTATCAAACAAAGAGTAGATTTATTAACAAATTTATAATGAAAATTATTAACAAAGGGGACAAATTCAGAAGTGGACAAGGCCAAAATAATAAACAAAAATAACTAGTCTTAATATACTCTCTAAATTCCCTAACCAAAATTAAACGCACACAAACAAGAAAAATATACAACACAACTTCCAAATTTTTCAAAGCACACACAATCACAGAGGAACCCAAATCAAAGCAAAACAAATGGCACGCATTCAGCCTCCTAGAATGTTTGGGGAGGTCCTTTTCACTGAAACCGGAACCGGAACCAGACCAATTAGGAGGAGGCCAATCAGGATCTCTGCTGGCTTGAATGCAGACCACACCTTCTCCTGCACAGACATACTCAGAAATACACACACATACTTCGGCAGACCGTAAAACATTTAATTGAGGAGTTTTCAATGTGTGGGATGCACTTCCCCAGCCAGAGCCTGTCAGGAGATGTACACAGAGGAGTACAAATAAATTAATTAATGATTAATAATTTCATTCAGTGTATTATCATGGAAATAAAAGCAAAAAGAAGCAGGTTTTTCAACAAGAGACATCATCATGTTTCTGCTCTTCTGTGATCAGATCATTTTAAACTGATAAACTCATGGACAGTTTATAGTAGGGATGCACGATATTATCGGATCAGTATCGGAACCGGCCATAATGGCTTTCAGGGCTCGCAAAATCGCTAGCCCGATGTCCCGGGGCTATTGTGTTTTCCAGTCGGGCTACCAAAATGTATCACCGCCATGCCCGACGGGCTACCTTAAATACAGGGCTCCCACGCAATGTTCCCTCAAGCTGCGTCCGTGCGGCCGCACACTTCTACAACCGTGGCCGCGCAGAAGAAATAATGTGGCGCTCGCACGCAAAAATGAGTTGGGAAAGCCATTTGATTGAATGCCACTAAAAGCGAAAGAATTGCAATGCTCAGGCAAACCGCTATAGAGTTGATGTCGCTATAGAGCTAGAACCAGTGAATGCGGTTTACAGGTTTCATTGAAAGAGAATGATGTGCGCCAAATGAGTCACTGTAGAAACCGAAAACTTCAATTGCTGCGGTGCGCTCAACATGAGAACCAATGCAAATTACATGTGAAATAAACGACATCGTGTATTAAAGAAGAGTGACTTGATTAAGTGCTGGAAATAGCGAAGAATGGGCACAGAACGGTAACAAAACTCTGAGACATTTAGCTACAGTCACACATTGTAAAATGAACACATGCACATTTAAAAGGATACTATCAGTATGTCTAATGTGCAACGCGTGGGGACAAAATTCTGGAGAGGTGCTGTGGTCCGTTCCCTTGCCTCTGCTGGGGTCAGCCGATCCTAACACAATTCTTCTGGCTTCGGCATACACGCCAGTTGTAAGGCGTGCAGAAAGACAGAAAAAGACCTTTAAGAACAGGACTGACACAAGCATTGGAGAGCTGCAAAGTTGCTTTGAGCTTACGAACTGGGACTTGTTTTTAAGTGATAGTTTGGACTTGAATGATCAGGTTCTTGTGGTATCCAGTTACATCAATTTTTGTGTTGAGTCGATTATACCCACTAAATGTTTTCCAAACAACAAACCGTGGGTAACCAAAGAGCTTAAAAATATTCTCAACATGAAGAAAAGAGTATTTTTGTCAGGGTCCAATGAGGAGAAAAATATTTTTTTGTTATAGGCCGGCCTACTTCATTTTTGTTATATTTTTTATACTGTCATCATTTGTAAAGTATATATATTAGGGCTGTCAATCGATTAAAAAAATGTAATCGTGATTAATCGCATGATTGCCATGAGTTAACTCGCGATTAATCACACATTTTTATTTGTTCTAAATGTACCTTAAATCAATACTTTTCACATTTTTAATACTCTAATCAACATGGGCATGGACAAATATGGATGCTTTATGCAAATGTACACTATATTGCCAAAAGTATTGGGTCGCCCCTTCTAATGAACAGGTTTGACTACTTTAGTAATTTCTATGAGTACAAATCTTAATGTTAAAGCATATAATGATATTCTAGGAAATTGTGTGCTTCTAATATTATAGCAACAGTTTGGACAAGACCCTTTTCTATTCTAACATGACAATGTCTCTGTGTATAAGGCAAGGTTCAAAAAGAAAATGATTGATTCAGTCAGTGTGGAAGAACCTGGTTGGTCTGCATAAAACCAAGTCCTAATCCCAGTTTAACACATCTGGTGTGACTGTAAATGCAGACCTTGAGCCAAAAACTCATCACCAAACACCAATGACTTGTACATATGTGTACAGTCATTTTAGACACTTCCAAAACTGTTGCAACAGAGATGGAAATACAATTTTTAAATACATGAATTATGTTCCCATCGTTGTTGCCACATATTTGGAAGTGCATTTGTCTGTTCTAAAGAAGGGGGTGTCCCAATACTTTTGTCTATATAGTGTATGTACAAGTCATTTGTGTTTGGTGATGAGTTATATCGTTATTAACGCGTTAACTTTGACAGCACTAATATATATATATATATATATATATATATATATATAATATATATATATATATATATATACTCTCCTTTACCTTTAACAAATTTACCTGTATTTACTTTATTTTCATATTTGGAGACTTTTTTGAAAAATGGAGACTTTTGAGGGTGGTTCTAGAGATTTTCTGGGGGAGGGGGTTGGCAACACTGGCCATAGGCGGGGATTATGCTAATTGTGAATGAGCGTGCATGAGCGCCCTATTTACGAATGATTGAAATTTATTAGCATACGCATGTTTTACTATCAAATCGGACGTTTACGAAGCGTTTGTGAATCAGGAGGAGAGTTTTCAGGAAGGTCCGTTTTACCCGCAAATTACTCGGAATTTACTCTTATATTTACAAATGTTTCATGAATGAGGCCCATTGTTCTTTGTTTTACCCTTGTCCTTCCTGAGTTTCCTTATATGGTTATGTTCCTATTTTTGTTAAGTTCATTGATTATTCCTAGCACCTGTTTCAGTTCTCTTTGTTCTCTGTTCTCTTTGAGTTAACGTGTCTTTGATTTTGTCCGTTCCTCCCAATCATGAACGTCCATCCAATGTGTTTGACTTTTCCTGTTCTCAGTATTAAAACAAGGTTTGATTCTTCTAAGTCTTTGTTTTTCCTCAAGGTGACACTACTTACATGCTAAGATTTCTAGATTATTATTTCTAAGGTTGATTCATAGTTTAGTGAAGTTTGAAAAACATCCCATTCTTCACTCCTATTCATCTCCCAGATATTGCCTTTTAAGTAAAGTTCAAATATCAGAAACAACTTCACAACGTCGTTACTGTTTTCGTTGTGTTTTCTCAGCCCG